>JAOTRH010000006.1:8492326-8504931 GCA_034768845.1 Heliamphora exappendiculata | reverse complement strand
ACCTATTTCATTGACCCACCCACACAATATAAATCCCCCTTCCATCACTACCTCAACCGCTAGTAACAAACCGCCACAACCACGACCCAATCCTCTCTCTCTCTCTATCTCTCTCTCTCATCCGCCATTTCTGGCTATCTTGCGCCGATGGACCTTCTCCTTCTAGAGAAGACCCTCTTAGCCCTCTTCATCGCCACCGTACTCGCCATCTCTATTTCTAAACTGCGCGGTAAGCGCTTTAAACTCCCTCCCGGACCCCTACCCGTGCCCGTATTCGGCAACTGGCTCCAAGTCGGCGATGATTTGAACCACCGGAACCTGACCGATTTATCCAAGAAATATGGCGAAATCCTCCTGCTCCGAATGGGCCAACGCAACCTCGTCGTGGTTTCCTCCCCGGATATCGCCAAGGAGGTGCTCCACACCCAAGGGGTCGAGTTCGGGTCCCGAACCCGGAACGTGGTCTTCGACATCTTCACCGGGAAGGGCCAGGATATGGTGTTCACGGTCTACGGGGAGCACTGGAGGAAGATGAGGAGGATCATGACCGTCCCTTTCTTCACGAACAAGGTGGTGCAGCAGTACCGGTTCGGGTGGGAGGACGAGGCTGGTCGGGTGGTGGAGGACGTGAGGAAGATCCCGGAGGCGGCGACCAATGGGATCGTGCTGAGGAGGCGGCTGCAGCTTATGATGTACAACAACATGTACAGGATTATGTTCGACAGGAGGTTCGAGAGCGAGGAGGACCCGCTGTTCGTGAAGCTGAAGGCGTTGAATGGGGAGAGGAGCCGTTTGGCGCAGAGCTTCGAGTACAACTACGGCGATTTTATCCCGATTTTGAGGCCGTTCTTGAGAGGCTACTTGAAGATCTGCAAAGAAGTTAAGGAGAGGAGGTTGCAGCTCTTCAAGGACTATTTTGTCGATGAAAGAAAGTAAGTTTTAAGAAAAATACAAATTCAATTACAAATCATTAATTCTTATAGATAAAAACATATTTTGTTTAAATAAATAAAAATAATTCAGGTGCTCAGAATTACTAATTTGTGATTAATTTGGTAATTAAAACGTTTGTATTTTTTTTAAAAATAATTTGATAATGCTAGATCTATCATACTTTTTTATTATTTTATATTTATTTATTTATTATCTCATTTATTACCATTGTATTAATAACAAGTATGAGTAAGGAAATTTGTTAAATTAGTATGACAATAATAACACACTCAATAATTAAAATTTAACATTTTGGAAAAAATAATAATTATGCCCCTGCACAAAACAAATAAAATTAAGTTTTTGTTTGGTAATTTGGTTTTAAATTAATTTTTTAATTTTAAGTTATTTTAAGTTAAAAAAAGGTAAAAGTTTATTTAATTAAAAAGTTAATAATTTTTAAATAAAAAAAAATTCCAAAAAATTAGATATGAAATTTTAAAATTATTTTTCAATCTAAATAAAATTTTGTCAAAAAAATTAAAAAATAAAACAAAAATTTATTATCACAAAAATCAAAATGTCAAGTAGGGTAAAAGTTAGGGATTGCAAAATAAAATTTTTAAGTTTAAAAGTCAAAAGCCTAAAAAACCAATTTTAAGTTAATATGCCAAACGAGGGCTAAGGGTAGTTGGGTATTTTCGCATCTTAATTTGATATTGATTAATGCATATAAATTTTAAGTTACTTAATTTTGGAAATCAAAGGTACGGAGTTAACTTCAATTTTAAGTTCGCACCAAAATAGGTATATTTGTTTAATAATAATATAAACTTTTAATAATAGGAAGTAGTGTTCTTAGTTTTTAACTCTCATAGGGATTGTTTGGTAACAGGAAGCTAGAAAGCACCAAGAGGATGGACAACAATAGTCTAAAATGCGCCATGGATCATATTCTGGATGCTCAGAAGAAGGGAGAGATCAATGAAGACAACGTTCTTTACATTGTTGAGAA
This sequence comes from Heliamphora exappendiculata, assembly GCA_034768845.1. Taxonomy (NCBI): domain Eukaryota; kingdom Viridiplantae; phylum Streptophyta; class Magnoliopsida; order Ericales; family Sarraceniaceae; genus Heliamphora; species Heliamphora exappendiculata. The sequence goes on along the minus strand of JAOTRH010000006.1, from coordinate 8,502,983 downwards.
CATTAACGTTGCTGGTAATTTTTTTTCCCCAACCGCTTTTTTTTTTTTTTTATAACAATATTGCCTTTATTTATTGCCCTATCTTTCTTTAAAAGGTTTTTAAGTTAAAAAATTCAAAAAGAAAAAAAGCCCAAGTGTTTTTTTTTAAATATATTTTTACGATCAGGTTTGGTTATTAAATATTTCATATAAAATAAATAAATAAATAAAGTTCATCGAATATCTTTGGCTATATGATTGGAAAGACAAATATTATTTTTCCTCAAAATTATATTTATTATTAATTTATTTATAAATGAATTTATTTTATTTATATAATTACAAATGTTAAATAAATTTTATTTTTTTTATAAATAATAAATTTAACAAATTTTATATAATAAACGAACCTAGTTGATAAAAAATATTTATAAATACACCAATTAAAGGCACAACAGCTTTCTGTGCATTTTGGGCACGCACCTTAATCGGTAGCATTACCGCCATCTAACAAGATAGATAATAATAAAATTAGAAATCAACGAGTTTGCTAGTTGGCAAAGTTGTTTTTAATTCATTAGTTAAAAAGCTTAAAAGTTAATTTTTTTATTTAGGGCTTATTTGGTAATTTTATTTTTTGAAATTTTTAGTTAAAAAGACAAAAAAAAAATCTATATAACCCGGGGGAAAAAATCAAATTAAAATATTAACTCGTAAAATATTTTATTTAAACTCTAATTATTTTTAAAATATAATAATACTTCTTATTTATAATTTATTTACTATTATTATTAATTATATATAATTATTAATATCAAATATATAAACAAGTAAAAGTGTCTAATTTGAATAAAAAAACAAAAAAATTAACTTTTTTATCCAAATAATTAACTTAAAAAAAGCAAGATTAAAAAGTTAAGTTACCAAACAAATTGTCTTAAACAAAATTTAATTTTTTAGTTAAAAACGTAAAAAAATAAAAAAATAACTTTTATGCTTAGTTGCTAATCGGATCTTTGGTAAAAATAAAAATGTCAACAAATTAAAAAGTCAAATTAAATTCGAACTCTTATTTAGTAGTTTATTTACTATCAATGTTGAAGATTCATATCATCATCATAATCAATTACATGAAATAAAATATTATTCAATTTAAATTAAAAAATAAAAAGTAAAATTTTTGCCTAATCAATCAACTCTAAAGATATATATTTTTAAAAATAATTTATTAAATGAACTATTTTCAATTAAAATAAAATTCTTAACTAAAAAAAGTAATTGTTAAAGCTAATTTACCAATGAAGCTCTAAGTTTAAAAATAATTCCTTCCCCCGTATTTATTTGCAATAATAATTTGTTATATTTCATTTTCACATGTGATTTTGATTCGTTAAATTACGTCATATTATGAGAAACTGTAATAGCAAAAATAAAAAACAAATAATATTTTCTTGTCTTCCATGATTTAAAAAAAAAAGAAGGGTAGATTTGTCAAAGGCTTCGATGGCAGGTGAAGTGTTTAAATATGGTTGGTGGGTGGGTGGCGGTTGAGCAACCATTTTCTACTTTCTAGCTACTAGTCTAAAAATGAACGTGTCTTCGGTTCTCTCGTGTAATGAACTGGTTCAGTTTAGTTTTTACCTATTTTGTATGTAAAATGAGTTTATTTTGATAATTTAAGTTATTTATTTATTTTTACATTTTAGCGACGGTCTAAAAATGAAAAAGTGTCTTTGGTTTTCATGCATTGGACTACACCCGTTCAGTTTGATGTATTTTGTGTTTAAAATGAGTTTATTTTGATAATTTAAGTTGTCTATTTTCTACTTTCTAGCCACTGATCTAAAAATGAACGAGACTCTGAACTGGACCCATTTAATTTGATGTATTTTGTGTTTAAAATGAGTTTATTTTGATAATTTAAGTTGTGTATTTTTTACTTTCTAGTGACTGCTCTAAAAATGATGGAGTGACTTCGGTTCTCGTGTAATGAATTGAACCAGCTCAGTTTGATTTTGACATATTTTGTATTTAAAATGAGTTTATTTTGATAATTTAAGTTGTTTATTTTCTATTTTCTAGCAGACCGGTCTAAAAATGAGTAGGTGTCTTCGGTTCTCTCGTGCAATCGTGCAATGGACCGGACCAGTTCAGTTTAACGTATTTTGTATTTAAAATGAGTTTATTTTGATAATTTAAATTATTTATTTTTTATTTTTCATCGACCAATCTAAAAATGAACTGAGTGTTTTTTTATCGACCAATCTAAAAATGAACGGAGTGTTTTCGGTTCTCATGCAATGGACTAGACTAGTTTAATTTGATGTATTTTATATTTAAAATGAGTTTATTTTAATAATTTAAATTGTTTATTTTATTATTTTTATATTCTCAGTATGTATGTAGATTATCTGTACAAAAAATTAAATCGATCGAATTATAAATATGTGTGCTTTTTTTACCCAAAATAATAAAATGTGACCTATTCAATTTTTATCGTTGTCTGATCACTTTAATTTTTTTAATAAATATAATTCAAGCTCTTTTTTTTTTAAATCCAAAATAGATTAAACTGGACTTAATATTTAGAATACTCTATTTATTTCGTAAAAATACTATTTAAACCGTGTTTGGTTTTAGACAAAACTGATTGGGTTGTCTGTTGGGCCGGCGGGCAATCGCCAGTAACTAACAAGTTATGATTAATTGATGGAGCCCCACTCGCAACTAACCAGGGTTTGTTAACCAGGGTTTGTTGGTGGGCACAACAGACAACAGTGCATGCCAAACTAATATAAGTTGCCTAAAGTGTTTCCGGAAAGCGCATTTTCAAACAGCTCACGCATTTGAGTAATTATTCGGTGTTTTTTCATGTGATAAATTTATATAGTATTTTTATTTTATATGGTAGTGATAAATTTTATGATAAAAATATAATTATTTAATTTTATTGGGTGATTAGGAGATAAAGAGTAATTTATATTATGTAGATTATAATAATTTATTTATTAAAAATATCACATAATATTACTTATATAATATTTTAAAAGTATTTAATAATTTTTTCACGTATTTATGTTACACTTTAAATGGGTATTTATGTCACATTATTTTTTCCAAACAATTTAAAATGTTAAAGATTTTTTTAATTTAATAGTTAGAGAGAATATTACCCATTTGACAACTAATTTTAAATTAATTTTTTTACATTTTAACTTAAATACAAAATGTTCAAAAAGTTTCTTTTAAAAATTCAAAGACTTTGAACCTTTTAATTTTTTTATTTTTTTACATTAAATAATTTTATATATTTTTTAAAATTATTATAATTTTTATTATACATACCTATTTTTATAAAAAAATATATTTTTAAAATCTTATAGTCAAAATCTATTGAATATGAATATAAAATTATTAAAAAATAAAAATTTAAAATTTAGAACAATTTTAAGTTATTTTTTTTGTCATTTCACTTAAAGTCTTTTAAGCTAAGTTTTTTGGCTTAAAATTAATTTTATGATTTATTAAATAAATTTTTTATTTATTTAGTTTAAAGCTGGAAAACTTAACTTTGAATTTAGATTGACATACGAGGCCACGAGTGAGAGTGAGAGGAGAGAGAAAAAAAATAGGCATGCAAAAGAGTGAAGAAGTGTATTTGCTTTTGAAAAATAGTACAGTGTTGGTGCTTTTTAATTTTTAATTTTTTTTGAGTTTTAAAATGAAAAATTTTATTTTTAATTGAGTGAACATAATTTTTAATAAATTTTAAATTTGTAAATAAATTAAGTTTTAAGACGTTATTGCTTTAAATTATGTATTATTCTTTATTATTACTCAAAAATAATGTTTAATTATATTATAATATGTCTTTAAACACTGGTAATATGGTATTAAATCTTAGAAGTGGACATCTAACTACTGTATTTCTTCAGGTTGAATGAATCTGAGGGTCAAAACTACCCGTCACAATGCAAATCTTGGAAGAAAAAAAACTAAAAGAGTAGAGTGGTATTTGACAGGCTGGGTTGTGAAATTGGTGTTCAAATAGTATTTAAATGACTAACATCAATTCAAACAATAATTTATTTAATTGTTTTAAAAATTGATAAATACACGCAAATATATTCTCACACTGTGCTTGGCAGAACTTTAATTCCTCACCTTCTATTCATGAGACTAACATAGATTAATATTTTTTAAAAAGAATTGTGCATATTTAGGTTGAGGATTGTTCGATTCAATAATGAGGTCAAATTATTTGTTCTATTCATATCATGAAATTCATGAGAAGTCAAAAATATAAAAAAATTTAATTAAAAAATAAATTTTTTTTACTAAAGATAAAAATAAATAGAATATAATTTAGTTTATTAATTTATTTTAGTTTATTTTTGTATTTGTGAACTTTTCTTATAATTTGGGCAATTTTTTTTTATTTTTTTATTTTATCTCGATAAAAGAACTCAAAAACATATAATAGTTTGATAAAATAATTAAAAAAATTTATTAAAAATAATAATAAATAAAGATAAAATAAATAAATAAGCAATTGTGGCCAATTTAGTTCAAGCATTATTGTTGTTCTATTAGGTTACGGTTCAACTCTGTACATAAATTTAAATTACAAATTAATGTCTTTTATCAATAAAAATATAATTTATTTTAAATATATATATATATATATATATATATATATACCAATAAAAAACAATAATACGTGATTAGTCCTTAATTTAAATTTGTCCATTTAGAAATTTTCATTAGGTGAATGAACTAAAAATGTTTTTTTTTAATTGGCGGTGAAACAGCAATTGAAACGACGCTATGGTCAGTTGAATGGGGAATCGCAGAGCTGGTGAACCACCCAGAAATCCAGAGGAATCTCCGGCGAGAACTCGACACCGTACTCGGCGTCGGCGTCCAGATCACGGAGCCCGACACCCACAAGCTCCCCTACCTCCAAGCCGTCATCAAAGAAACCCTCCGCCTCCGCATGGCGATTCCCCTCCTCGTCCCCCACATGAACCTCCACGACGCCAAGCTCGGCGGCTACGACATCCCCGCCGAGAGCAAGATCCTCGTCAACGCCTGGTGGCTGGCCAACAACCCCGACAGCTGGAAGGACCCCCAGGAGTTCAGGCCCGAGAGGTTCTTGGAAGAGGAGTCGAAAGTGGAGGCCAACGGGAACGATTTCAGGTACCTTCCGTTCGGCGTCGGGCGGCGGAGCTGCCCCGGAATCATTCTCGCGCTGCCGATTCTGGGCATCACGTTGGGGCGTTTGGTGCAGAACTTCGAGCTGCTGCCGCCGCCGGGGCAGGCGGCGATTGATACGGCGGAGAAAGGTGGGCAGTTCAGCTTGCACATCTTGAAGCATTCCACCATTGTTCTTAAACCCAGATCGTTTTGAATTCCGTCAATTTCGTCTTTATCTCTATCTCTGTCTTTTTCTTTTTGTTGTGTTTTGTGAAGTGCGCTCAGTAGCAAATGGCATAATGTGATTTCAAATGCGATTGTAAATCTATGGATCTGCAACGACAATTCGTTAAGTTTGGAATAAGAACGCGCTTCTTATCTGTATGTCTTTTTTTGTTCTTGTTTGTTTTTAAAGTGTAAGATCACACGTTTCAATCATGATGTGTTATATAAACAAACACATCATGGCCCGTTTGGGCTAATTCTTTATTTATTTATTTTTATTGTTAATTTTTTTAATTATTTAATTAAATTATTATATCTTTTAACTACTTTTATCAAGATATGTTAAAATAAATAAATTTCTTATTAAAATATTTAAAAAATTCATGAAAAACAAAATTAAACCCAAATAAATTCGTAAGTTAAATCTATCTTCTATCTATTATGGTAAAATATAACCATCTCTTTCACCTTAAAAATCTCATCTTAATTTTCTCAAAATTTTAAATTTCTTAATTTTAATAATTTGCATGATTTCTTACTAATTTGCTAAAAATATGTATTTTTACCAATTTATTACTTTTTTATAGGGATAATATATATATATATATATATTAGTAGCACTTTTGCTCGTGCTAATAAAATAAATATATTTTAATAATATGGTAAAATTTAAATTATAATTGAGTTATTAAAAAGCGAGATAATATAATTTATACATAAAGAAGAAATTATTGAATTAAAGTTATTTTCATTTTTATTTTGCTACAAAACTCAAAAAATAATATAATTTGTGTATAACAATTGCGATTAAGAAATCACAAAATAATTTTAGTTTTACATTAATTTCTCATCTTATCCTTTTAGATGAATATAATACAATGCTCATAAGCAATTTAAATTGTTTAATCTAAATTTATTTATAAAAATATCAATGTATATAAACTAATAACATGATTATTTTGTAATAAAATTCGTAAAAATGTAAATATAATTTTACATGTCTTAATAATTTTTTATAACTAAATTTTAAAAAATCACCTTTTAACTATTTTATACTATTAACTTTATTAAAATTTACTTCACTAGGTTTCATTTTTAGTTTTTTTATATTATTAAGGTAATTCTTGTATCTTATCTTTTTAGATGAATATAACATAATGCTCATATATAATTTAAATTGTTCATTCTAAATTAATTTATAAAAATGTCAATGTATATAAATTAATAACATGATTATTATGTAATAAAATTCATAAAAAAGTAAATATAATTTCACATATCTTAATAATTTTTTATAACTTAACTTCAAAAAACCACCTTTTAACTATTTTGTATGATTAATTATATTAAAATTTACTTCACTAGGTTTCATTTTTAGTTTTTTTATATTATTAAGCTAATTCTTGTGATGGTTAATGCAACAAAAATTTACATAATTTAATCTTAAATAAAATATTCCACTAACTAATTCCAATCATACATAAAAAATTCACATATTTTTAATATTAAATCAGTTAATATCACTAAAAAACTAATTTTATAAATAACACATTGTAAACCTGAAAGGTATAATGTGACAAAATTGAAAAAAAAAAAACAAGTCACAAAATAAATAATTTTTCACTAATTATTAAAGTTTTATTATAAATATATTAAGAAAATTAAAAACTAATAAATAAATAAATTAATTTATTTAAATAAAAATTAAATAAATATAATTATAAATAAAAAAATATAAATATAAAAAAATCTACAAACTATAAATATGGCATTTCTCCAAAAATGGCAGGTGCTCAGACATATCGGGGTACCATGCAGCTATTTATAGAAAGAGCCAACCTAGCTACTCAGATTCCCAAAGAGAAAATGAGGTCTGGAATGCAAAAATTCCAAACAAAATTAAAGTTTTTATTAGGAAAGCGTGCACCAATATTCTTCTCGTAAATAAGAATCTCTAAAAAAAAAAAAATACACAATTATACGAGGGTGCGGTTTCTGTTGCCCCCAAAGTAATCTGAGGATATTTCGAATTTTAATTTTAATTTTATAATTTAATTAAAATTATTTATTATTTTATATTTGATGAATAATTAATTTGTATAAAAAATTAGATCAATCAGATATCGTTATGTACATAATCGATGTATACTTAATTTATATTTTATTTTTAAAATTTTATAAATTAATTATTTTATTTAAAAATAAACATGATCCAATTATATGAATAATAATATCTAATTTTTTACACATTTTAAATATTTATTAAATATAAAATAATCAACAATTTTAATTAAATTATAAAATTTAAATTAAACTCCAAAATACCCGCACAACACGCCTGGTGTGACTTGATCACGGCAGGTCCCCTCTCCCATCACTACCAACACTTTCTGTGCTCTATGTGGTAGGCACAAGAAAACAGTAATTCATTGCCTACAAGAGTGCACTGATGCCAGACATACCTGGAAAAATGCCAATGAGATGTTGTGTCACATCCTTTTACAAAAATACAAAATTAATAAAGAATATTATTACATCATAAAATTATACAATTTTTTCTTCGCGTTACCGTTAAAGTAGAGACTAAAAATATTCAAATGAGACATGAATTCTACTATCTTTTTTTTTAACTTTAAAAAAATTGATATAATCTCAAATCATCAAACGAGTAGTACTTGTACATGATATGATATATTTTTCAGCATACCTAAACCGGCGTATACCAAACAAAATTATCAAACTGAAATTATTTATTTATAGGAAACAAGCAACTGTACATGTTTCGGCTACGCTGTCCTGTATCCCCAAACCAACGTATATTTTACAAAAAAAAATATTAACTACGAACCTGAGATTATAAACTTGACGATTGTGGTGAACTAACTCTAACAATCCCTGCTATCTGCAACCACAAAGGTTACATGAGAGTGCATTTAGTATTATAATGAACAAGATAAAAAAAAATAGTCATTTTACTAAAATATCTTGCTTTCCATAAGAAAAGTAAGATAGCGCATTCACTTGTCCCAAAAAATTCATAAATAACCTTATAAGGTATTTTAGGATCTCACAAGTTATAACAAACTTTTCTCAATTTTTGTAAAAGTAGCACTTTAGGCTCAACACTGACAAATTATGGAATTCATTGTCTCAAAATAAAATTTCTGGCATAACTGCCACAATACAAAATAATCATGTCTCATTCACAACTCATACCCAACAGTGACCAAGTAGTCCTCTACCTCGCGACCAGGAGTTCCGACGGTACCGTAACCTCAATTCTCAATGCACGGATTAGCAACGTGATAGAATGAGGGGCACTCTCCACCAAGCACGAGTGGTATGTGCTGTTCGGGACTTATAACCCGCAAAACTTTTAAGGCAAAAACCCCTGCTCAACGGGCAACCTCCCCCATAGGGAGCAACAACACCCATAATTAGGCAACCTCCCATAACGGGATATAAATGGCCGAAAACCCTTGTAACTTGGCACTCTGGAACAGTACCACATTATCAAAAACTTTCCTTTCACATACTCATGCTTTGTAAAAAATGCAGATACCATACTTAGAAATATCACGGCATTTGAAGAAAAGATCATGCTATCATAATTTTTCATGCTTCAAAAACATGGATATAAAACAAGTTCAACACAAAGTTCATGTATTTTTTTTTTCAAAATAGCACTTAAGCACTCTCACATGCATTTATATTCAAAATAATATTACATTTATGTTCAAGATAATACTTCAGTATCTCACCTCGACTCAGGCATGATAAAACTCTCTTCTTGTTCTTGATCCCAAAATGTTTACTCCTCCGGTGATAAAATCTCAATGCATAATGGAGAGAGCGAGAGATTTCATAACAGTGAGAGAAATGGTGTCCGGCGACGGCGGGCTCGCGGTGGTAGTGGCGCTGCGTTTTTGGCTTAAAAGCTCACCGTGTGTGAGAGATGATATGTGATGATATGTTGCCACCAAGTGTCTTTTATAGGCTGGCCCAAATCTTCTTCAATCATTACCTTTGATTTGATTTTATCTAGAATCTTATCTAAATTTTTTTTATAATCCTATCAAAACATATGCAAAGAAATCCAGAACTATTTAAAATTCTTATTGTTATATTATTATTTGTCAAAAATTTTATTTTTAAAAAATTTTCTACGAACTATCAAATCATATATTATTCTAAGAAGTGACACGTGCCTTATTTTTATTAACTGTCATAGTACGGGTTATTACATGTTGGGACTAAATGACACAAAAGAGATAGGAAAGACACAAAAGTGGATTAAGAAAATAATGAGCACATCATCAAATGAGATGATGCTGGAAAGAGTTTTTTTTATCTTCATGTGGAGCATATGGATGAGGAGAAATTCTCTTCTTTTTTGAGAAAGAAACACAAGTTCCAAGAAATTTGTAGCTTTTGTGATAAAGTATTTCACATATTGTAGTAACAACACCGACGCCGAACAATATGAAAAGGAAACTAGAACAAAATAAAATATGCTGGAGTGCTCCTTTAACTGATTTTCATAAAGGAAATTTTGATGGGGCACGTTGTAAAAATGGAAAGACAGGTATTGGGATCGTTATAAGAGATGATAGAACAGTATGTGTGACGGCCTATACAAAAAAATTGGGCTAGATGGCGAGTAGTGATGAAGCAGAATGCAGGGGTGCCGCCTTAGAAGCTCTAGAATAGGAAAAATGTTTGGGTTTAAGAAACGTGCATTTGGAGGGTGATTCAATAAATAACATCAGAGCAATAAATGGAAGATAGAAAGATTTATCATATGTTGGAGGCATAGTGGAAGCAATCAAGCAGCTTGGTTGTCCATTCAATACTTTTTATTTGCTCACACATTCAAGAAAATGCTATAGCGCACGCTCTATTCAAAACTGCGCTGAATCTGAAAGGCTCTCGAACATGGATAAAAGATATTGAGGTCTTAATTCGTGCTCTGTTGGACTATGTCAGAACCCATTTGTTAGTTTCTTAATGATTTTCTACATATTCTTCTTGTTTTTCCACTATTCTTATTATCATGAAGAAATTGAGAAGAGAAAATAATTGTATATTTTCTGTCAGTATGAAATTATACAATATATGGCCTATTTATAGGCGAATAGGGATAAACAATAAAAGAGATATAATAGAATCAAATCAAAATTAATCTAATCAATCTAATATTCTAATCAATCTAAATCTAATATTCTAACATTCCCCCTCAAACGCGAGATGACGAAGT
>JAOTRH010000006.1:8422493-8472969 GCA_034768845.1 Heliamphora exappendiculata | reverse complement strand
TATATAGCAGAAAAATATTAATTCATACCATTTTAATTAATCTTGCTTGGAAGAGACTTTATTCATTTTATTATTATTATTATTATTTAAAAAGCTGGGATGTTACAACATGTCTTATGGGAAAGCCTTTGAAAGCATATTCATCAACTGTGATATGATTTTTTGCATTGATCCATTTTTAAAGTAGGAAAAGTGGATAGGGTGAATAGGGTGAAACAATGGCAACATCAATGTTGTCGGAATGATTTATTATTGAGGACCTTCCCATCCATTTTTCTGCTTGTGGTGGACAAAGAGGCTTATATGACAGGAAGGAGGGGGGCAGCATGTGTGCTATATGTTCCAGCTTTGGATAGGGTGAATAGGGTGAAACAATGGCAGCATCAATGTTGTTGGAATGATTTATTATTGAGGACCTTCCCATCCGTTTTTCTGCTTGTGGTGGACAAAGAGACTTATAGGACAGGAAGGAGGGGGGCAGCATGTGTGCTATAGGTTCCAGCTTTGGAGGAATCTGTAACATTAGAAAGTGGATGATCTCTTGCATATGCTATATCCTATATGAGCTGAGAGGGTACTGATTATTTGTGTTGGATTGTTTCAAAGAAGGGGAGGTTTGAGGTGAATTGTTTATTGGGGTTTCAATGGGAAGAAATAGGAGGGTGGTTTTCCATGGAAAGGGATTTGAACTATTAGATCACAAATTGTCTTTTAGAAAATGGTTCCAACAATGTATATCAAGCTGTCTAATACTCGCTTTCATGTGCGACACTGTTTTGCACATGGAGAGGCAGCCAAACTTGGTGCACTAACACAATGCAGAGTAGAATGCACAACCACAAACAAAAAGTGGAAAAGATAAATATTACAAAACTTAAACACATGACCTCTTGTATATCAAGCTTTCTAATATGGTTGAGCAGGGACCTTTTCTGTGGAATGCAGCCATGGAAAGTTTTGACCATTGACAATCTAGTAAGGAGACAACTTGTATCGAGTGCCCTACAAGGGAGTGCATGATTCATTTAGATGAATTCATGTAACATGGGGAGAGACTGCTCTTCAGAAGGAAAAAGATGGAAACTGTGGTAGTTAATTGTTCTGTGATAATTATAATAATGAGTATTGGTTGAAGTTTGCATTTGATTAATATCTTTACTGATACATGTTTCATAGTCTCATAAGTCAATAGAATGCTTGTTTTTGTGTGTGTGTGTGTGTGTGTGTGTTAGATTTATATTTATGCTATACACAATCAAATGTGTTTTGTACAAACAATTGACCATTATTCCATGTCATGTTGGTTGAATAGTACTTGAGAATGTCATATTTTCAACCCATGTGTTGTAAGCCGAAAGGTTTCTATTTCTGATGATTTATTTTCCGGTCTTTATTCATTTGGTTGACATCATGTTTAAAGCATGAGTTTCAGTTTCTGAACGCAAGTTGATGTTTTTTTTCCAGAGGGGAAAGGGAGCTTGCATTTCTTTCTAAAAGCTAAGGGATGGGCAACTTCTATATCAGCTGGAGTTGGGGATGAAGGAATGCATCGATCTCTGATAGCTTATATTTTTGGCATGTCCATACGCCTCACTGACTCTGGCTTGGAAAAGGTTAGATACTTATATTCTTTCCCCTCACTGATTCATCTGGTATTGCCCATCTTCCTTGATCTTGTTACAACATTAAAGGATGAATTTTGCAAACTATTAGCAATTGCCTCAGCTCGGAGGTAAATGGCCAGCGTAAAACATATGAAACCAACCGACTGATATCCAAAATTTGAAAATATGTTACTCACCATTTCCTCCTCCCTGCAATTATTTTTGTACCCTCTATTCCCAAACAAAATCTGGCCCAGTAAAGACGACATTTCCGTCGATGCAAGAACTTGCCGGAATGATGATATTTGCGTCTTTCTTTTTGTCGTGTCATTTTGAATTCTCCACAAATCCCCCTTTTCTATTCGCAAATTTCTGAAACCAGCGGATGGGAAGAACTGCTTCTGTACTTCCTGAAGAAAGGAGTATCAATACCAACCTTTATGACTTCCTTCAATGCCTGCATCAACCAAAAAACTCTCCCATATCTATCTTCCTCGAGTAACTTCTTAACCTATTCCTTTCATCGATTTCAACTAAATCCCCCTTTGATGCTTCGTCAATCTGGATGATGATGGCCTCCAGCTCAATCCTCATTTCTTTTGCTCTATTTTTATACATGATGACCTTTTGATATTAATATATCATCTTCCTGCCATAGTTGCCATGAGCAAAGGGAGATTCCCATTGAGGACATTGGTGCTTGCAGGAATGGGGATACTAAGCAGGAAAAGAAAGGATGGTTTGGTAGCTGGAGAAAGAAGTACCTAAAAATCTTATCTTATATGAATTCAAAAAAGTTGTATACATTTAACTAGGGGTGGGCATGGGTCGATGTGGGTCAGTATGGGGCTTAACCCAGAACCGAGCTGACCAAGCTCGATTCTAAAAGTTTGGACCCAAAACCAAACCATGTATAGTTTAAAACCAACCCAATTCAATCCAAATTAACACGGGTTAGTTCGGGTTAGAATCACAGTTCTATTTATTCACTAATCTTATACATTATCTCTTACCTATTCAAATTATTCAAGAATCAAAACAATATCACACAAAAAATAAGACAAAATCCTCACATAAGATTAACTAATTCCAAACAAATATCCGTATTAAAAACATTCTTAACAAATATCTGATTGTGTCTTGTGCCCTAATTGTGTCTTCTTGCTACTTCTTGTTATACAAATTAATTTATTTTTTATAAAATATATATGCTTTCGGGTTTCGAGTTGAGTTGGTTTTAGAAAGTACAAACTTGAGAACCAAACTGACTAGATTGGTTCTAAAAATTTTAGACCCATAACTAACCCATCACATTGGTTGGACCAAATCTAACCAACCCATAAAGATCGGATTGGGTTGGTTCACGGGTTTTTTGGATCTCTTGGACACATCTATATTTAACTAATACGGAATGTTATAACTAAAATCCTTAAAAACATGTACTTTCTTTTGTATGTTTTTATAAGTCGTCAATAATAGAAGTATTGCATTGACCTCTAAAAAGTTTTTGACATTTAAATTTCTTTTGAGATATTTAGAAATTTATATTTGAGAACTATTACTATAACTTGCACCTTACTCAACTTTTAACATTTGCAATTAAAATATTGAAGCCATTGTAATAAAATTCTAGGGAAGAAATAGAATTTACAACTATATTTTTTTAGTCTCAATAAAAGTCTAATGTGCTAAGAAAAATTCCCACATCACCCACTGGGACTAACAAAAACTTCTTGTTTCCTAGTAGGAGAGACAGCTTCCTAGCTAGCACTACGATGGTTTGTTTTTACCTATTACATATGCCCATGTCTTATTGTCTTCATAAATTTTTCTCTTGTTTCAACCTGTATTACTGATGTTTCTGCTTTGGTATGTGATGCTGGTATGTAGATCTTTGAAATCATTGGCTATGTTTATCAATACCTTGAGTTATTGCGTCAAGTTTCTCCCCAAGAATGGATATTTAAGGAACTCCAGGATACTGGAAATATGGAATTTAGATTTGCGGAGGAACAACCTCAAGATGATTATGCTGCAGAACTTGCAGGTTATTTTCTTTTGTTCTTTTGTCCATTGCACCTGCTTTATGTTATTTTATTCAACTGACATGACTCTTACTTTAACGTGTTATGAGTTCCTTAGAGTGCAATTATTTGCTATGAGCTTGCCAACTTGCTGCTAGATTCAGAACAGAGTTTATTCAGTAATTCACTTGCTTAGTTGGCTATTAAGTGTTCACCTAATTTATCCTATGTGGTCCATTATTTTAAACTTTAAGCAAGTTTATATTTGGAATTTCTCCGTACTGGCAGTTCTTTGGTTTCTTTTGAACTAAAAGTGGGATCAAGATTAAATGTTAATACGGGTGGCCAGAGTTATTATTATGGAGTCTCTTTAGTAGCACCCAGTTATGGGAACATCACTTCACATCACACAAGTCTTTAGAAGCACCTAGTTATGAAAAACATCACACCACATGAGTGTCCACCCCCCCCCCCCCCTTACAAATTTCATTCCTAAATCTTGTCCAAGGGTATATTAAACTAAAGAGAATGGTGTTTTTTCAAATTCTATAGATTTATGGGATCCACATATTTCCAGAAACATATCCTATTTTGGCCTGTTGCCACAAAAACCAATAACAATGAGTTTTCTAACATATTTTCTTTTTTTGTCTCTTGTTTTTTTGAGGTATTATCTTATTTGTTGTTAAATTATCTTGAACTAGTGAATTACCCGTGCCTAAAGGTGCTTTTCAACAATATGGGACTCTAAAATTAAATTTGAACAGTGAAGAGTAAAATTCTATTAGAAGCAAGATCATAATAAAAAATAATTAAATCACAATTTGAAAATTTCATCAATGCAACAACATTCGGATTTGAATAGGCTCATAATCAACCTCTACTACCAAGCCATAGAAAAATGACAACAAAATATTTGGGTTTTCAATAATCTCATCTCCAACCTCCTAACATTGCTAAGAGTCTTTATTTGGTTCACCCCTAACTTTACCCAAAATCCATGGGCAAAAAATCTGAAGTGTAGAAAATATTAATATCCATGGCCAAACCTGAAGTGTACAAATTTTTCTTCAGGCTGCTTCTTTTATATATATATATATATATTAGTTCTTTTGTCGGTTTTCCGACAATTCAATCACATAAAATATCGTGAAATAGAGTTTTCAATTGGGATTTGTACTAAATACTCATTTTTTCTGTCACTATGTTACCCAACTGGTGAATTTATTTTCAATTACTTATCTTTCGTGGAGAATAACAGTGCTTGATGTACACATTTCCAAAATGAGAACCCAGTAGAATTCCTCATTTAGTATTTTTACCAAAAAAAACACCATCCATATATGGGGTTAAAGCTCCATGGAAAACCAAGCCAAGAACAATATAAACAAAAAAAGAGAGAAGCAATTACTAGTGAAAACATCATAACAATAGTTACATCCAATTTTGTTTTCCAGTTGAACACATAAATTAAAAGGCAAAGATCATATGGGAAGATTACTCTCTCGCATGGATGCTTGTATTCTAAAAGAATGGGTTGAATCAAGAAAGACATAAATTTAAGGTATCTCTCCATTACAGCTGATTACTTCTTTCAATTATTAACATTAATTTAATTTCTATGTTCAATTTCAAGGGAAGATGTATACCTAAAATGAACAGAGCACACAATGTTAGAACACATAATGTTAGAACATATAGAACACAATGCATCTATGCAGCGAAGATCAAATAATGATTGATAGGACCCTCAAATTCAAGGGGAAAAGGTGAAATCATCACGCCACCGAGAGGGATTTATGATCATCCATCCACACAATTAACGATTCGTCGTTTGAAAAAATCAGTCAACGTCAAACCCAACTACCAAAACGATGTCTTATCAAATCCCATTTTCTCAGCAAATCCCATCAAAAAAAAAAAAACATTTCCAGATCAATAAATAAAAAGAATTTCACCTTCTACTTTCCAGTTTTCTACGACTCTTGAGGACAAAAATCATTTCTTAAAAATGCAGCCGAGCATGGCCTAAATTCCTTTCGCAACATTTTGACGACGCCTCTACTATAATGGAACCATCATGTCAAATCATATCATGCGGTCATTTTGACTAAGGGTTTTAATTTTGAGCAGAAGTTATATACACACTTTACAATGTGCCCAGATGATGCAGAGCTCAACGCTGTTTCGTTGTCATTTTTTCTCCTCCTTTTAGTTGTCCACCAACAAACAATAGAAAGGGTTTCTAAAATCTGATTGACATCAAACACCCTTTTAACTGCAGGTTATGCTTAAGAAAGGAGAGACATGTAAATTGTGTATGCATATCCTCCAAAAAGTGAAGTTGTGGACCAAGCCTTAGAAGTCAATGAAAACAACAATACAACATCGTGCAATGAAAAATGGAAACATCACCTTTCCAAAACACAACATCATGCGAAGAAAAATCAAGATTTAGGAAGCCAATCTAAAAAGTAAAAAGTGCAAGCACAGAGTCCATTCTTCGTTGAAATCAAAACGAAAAGGAGGAGGAGGAGGAGGAGGAGGAGGAGAAAGTGCTACCTTTTGATGAAATCCGAAGAAACTAACCACAGAAATCTTCCACTAAATTTGAAGGAAGGGTCGAGCGCATGTGAGGGAGAAAATGTGTTTCTTAGAGTGAGAACTCAGAGAAGGATAGGAATGGGATTCTTCTAAGAATGGGTTTTGAAACCATTTTCCCAGGTTTGAAGTTGTTCCTTTGTTGGGTTTGAAACCTTGATAGAAAAGAGAGATTTCTTAGAGAGAGTTTCTCCTCGGCGGGTTTCAAAATCATTTTGGTTTGAAACGGTTTTTTCTACTGGCTTTGAAAGCAAGAGAGAAGAATTGATGATAAACTTTTCTTCTCCACCATTGGATGAACTTGTTCATTTGGGGGGGATTTGGTGATAGATGAAAATGTTAAAACCAATCTCAGCCATTTAATTTTAGTAAGATTAAATCTTAACCCTTAAAACATAAGTTGTGTCTATACATTTTGAAAATGTAAGCTGAATTATTATATAGATGTTTTGATTTAGCTTATTATAATATATTTAGATATTGAATTAATTACTTTTTAATCAAAGATGGGAATTGTTTATTGCAGAGAATTTGCTTATTTACCCTCCAGAACACATTATTTATGGCGACTATGCTTACAAGGTATGGGACGAGGAAATGATTAAATTTGTCTTGAGTTTCTTCACAACAGAAAACATGAGGGTTGATGTAGTATCAAAATCATTCACTGAGCCACAAGGTAACTTCTCATTTGGATTTGTGGTCACTATGTCCTATATCATCGTTTTATTTTCTTCAATTTTCGTTTGCAAGATATATTCTTGTTAGGAATGTTAAGGATCTTTGGTAGCATCCAAATTCATGGTAAAGAATGCAAAGGCTTATAGGTTATGATGTATGGACACTTCATTTTAGTTGTCGTAGCAATGCCTGATGTCTGTTGGACACATCCTTCGGACATGTTGGGATATGTGTCAACCGCGCCATGCGGCCTATCTTGTCTTTTATTATTATGTTTTTGTTGAACATGATAGAGGCACGGCTCAAACGAGTGTGTTCTATTTACAATAATCATTGTACATTTGCATGTTCCTAATTGAACTTTATACTAAATAGGAATAGTTTGTTGATGAGGTATGTGAGGTTATGAATTGCTCTTCTCTGTTGCATTATTATGATAGTGAGTTGCTCTGGTACTTGTTGAATGATGTTTAAATTATGTCTCGAAATGATAGTTTTACGTTGAATTAGGGTTTTGAATTTTTAGTGGTTTCTATATGTTATCTATGCGAGCATAGAAAATAAAAATATTACAGTATATATTCTGAAAAAATTTCCATGTCCATACCTGTTTCATGCACGTGTTCTATGTTTATGTCCATGCCTTTTAGTTTCTAGGGATTGATTTGTTGTTATGGCATTGATAGGAAATGTAGGTACGGCTCACCTTCTTAATAGGGCATATTCAAGGGTTCAATGGTTTGACGTTCTTCTTTTCGAATAACAGTGGTATACTTTTTTGACAAATTATAAATTATATTAATTTAATGGAAGCATTAACAAAATGCTGCCGGCATACACAAAAACAAGGCCAACAACAAAAAAGCCCTATACATGCATATGTGTATTAAAAAGCCTTACAAAATCTACGAATTGGTTAAGCAAGACGAAAATGTATAGATATTTGTCAAAAATAAATATATTTATTTTTTAGTTACCCTTAAAAAATGAATAGAAAGTTATAAACCAAACCAAACTAAGTCACGTGTTTCAATCATGTGGGTTCAGCTAAATGAATCCTTTTCTCCATTTAGCTGTGTCAAAGGATATGTGCTCAGTTATAATAAATCCATATCATTGTCACTCCCTAGCATTTCCACTAATAGTAATTGAATTATTCTTTCTAACAGTCACAGCTACTGGTATTCATTTTATGTGACCAAACACCATTGTCTATTTTATGAATGTTTTCATTCTTAATTATCTCTCTTTTAGTTTTATCACACATTCATTTTTACATCCTCATTTTAGCTATGCTTATTTTATTCATGGGTTGTTTTTAATTGTCCAACACTCCATCCCATTTAACATTGATTACCTTATAGTTCTACAAAATTTTCGTTCCAGTTTGTTAGTGTCCCTTGATCATATAATATGTCGAAAACATCACTCCGCTTAAGCCAACCTATTTTAATTCTATAGGTTGGCTATTGTTTTCAATCTCTCCATTCTTATTAATAATTTAACCTATATAGCAAAGTTGTACACTTTTTGGCATCTCATTGTATTCAATCTTCACGTCTTTACTATTTCTACTGCCATTGTTACTAAATCTAGATACCATATATCCAATTTTATTTCTACTTATTTTAAATGCTTTCGACTCCAATGCTTTTCTATAAATTTTACCTTAGCAATAATTCCTCCTTTAGTTTCATCCACTAAGAGAATGTCATCTACAACCATATGTATAATTAAGTCTGTTTAGTTTTCACTTTCTTTTTCTTAAAAATCCAAGATTCAAACATACCACTAAGATTTTCGATGTTATGAAATCTGCATATGTTACCCTCATCATGCCCAATGGTTCTGTGTCATCTTATTCTGGCTGGAATAAATCAAATTTGGAAAGAAAAAAAAAGATGGACATTTGATATGATCTCTGTCACAAGGAGTGAAACAATTCGCTTCTCTTGATAAATTCCTGGACACCCGTCTTTCTAATGAGATTATAAGTGGCTTTATTTTGTGCTGCCTTCATTGGATTTGAACTCTTTTGAAGAATCATGGTTTCACTTTCTGCCTAATACCTCTTTAAGCCTCCAGGGTCGTCTTTAACTTTCTCACCTGTCTATGCGAGGTTGATGATGCAAACCATTATTTAGACAGAAAATGATATGATTAAACTGGGCATGTCTTTGATCGACCTACTTCAACCTTTTCTCCCTTGTTTCTTATTGTTTCAGATTTCCGACGTGAGCCATGGTTCGGATCAAGGTATACAGAGGAAGATATTTCTCCATCACTGATGCAAATGTGGAGAGATCCTTCAGAAATTGACATGTCCTTACATCTTCCTGCAAAGAATGAGTTCATTCCATGTGATTTTTCTATTTGTGCCCATAAGGCATCTATTGCAGATGCATTTTATCCAAGATGTATACTTGATGAACCATTAATGAAGTTGTGGTACAAGCTTGATAGGACTTTTAAACTTCCTCGTGCAAACACATATTTCCACATTACATTAAAAGGAGGATACAATAATGTGAAGAATTCTCTGTTGACTGAATTATTTATTCACCTTCTAAAAGATGAGCTGAATGAGATCATATATCAGGTTTGTTACTTCTCAGTTTTATGCAAATGATTTTCTGACTTCAGTGGGAGCTACAATTTTTGTTTGATGCATAATTGTCGTCAGGAAACAAGTTAATGTTTTGTTCAGCTTGAACCTGTTTGCATCAGACTTTATTTGTATATAGTGTTGGTCAACTGTTGACCAATGCCTCAGAGCCCTGACCAGAAACTGTGCCTATTTGATTGGCTCAATTAACTGTCTTTATTTACAATTCAATCAATAGATTTAGCATTCTCACTCTATTAAAAAAAGGGGGATCATTCTTGAAATCTTTGTTGCCCCAACAGATCCCTTTTTTGTTACAATCAACTTTTAGTTATGAGCATGTTTCAATCTAGCATGCCATTCACAGAACTAGTGCTGCTTGCTTAGTTCTTTGGTTGAATACTTACATGCTTACTTGGGAAATATTGCACATTCCAGTTTGTAAATGTTCACACTTAACGCATTTGGTATTAATAATCATTATTGGTAATTCTGTTTTGAATCTTTGTATAAACCCCACATGTATAAGTGTTACTTTCTGCCATTTTAGATATAAGTACATGCTTCACACATGAGAGGAACCATTGTTCTCTTTTTGCAGGCTAGTGTGGCGAAGTTAGAGACTTCTGTATCTCTTTTCAGTGACAAGCTGGAGTTAAAGGTCTATGGTTTCAATCATAAACTTCCAGTTCTTTTAGCTAAAGTTTTGTCAATTGCCAAATCTTTTATGCCAACTGATGATCGCTTCAAGGTGTGTATACACTCCATAGAGTAACTTTTGGATCTGCTACGGGTATCTAGGTTTTACCATCTCAATCTGAATTTTCTCTTCTCAACTATAGTTTGCTCATTATTGGCTTTATTTTGGAGGATTTGAAAATAGTGTGTATGCTATTTGGATATGCATGTTAAGAACTAGTATATTTGTTAAAGTATCACAGGCTACCACTAATCCAACATGCAATTGGAAAGTGCAACCAGTGGTTTGTTATCATTGTTTAAGATGATTGGGTTTTGTGATATTTTTTCATTATACTCGCCTATGTAGATAACCATCTGTAAAACCTGTTTGAATTGGATTCTACACATATCTGGAGTTGATCACATTGATGAGTCACTGGTTTTTGCTTCATATATGGCACAATGGCATCGATACAGGTCATTAAAGAGGATATGGAGAGAACTTTAAGAAACACCAACATGAAGCCTTTGAATCATTCATCATATTTGCGACTGCAAGTCCTCTGTCAGAGTTTCTGGGATGCAGATGAAAAACTGTGCTTACTAAATGATTTGTCTCTTGCTGATTTGAGGGATTTTATTCCTGATCTTATTTCACAGGTGTGTCAATAAATTGATTCTCTGGAAATGCTATAAATATTCACAGTTTAAAACTCTTTGCTTCTGGTATCTTCTCAAGAATTACTCCCATTATGTCCTTTTTGTAGTCTGCTTTGCCCAACCCTGTACTTCTCTACACTGAGGGAAAATTATCAGTTACTTCCGGAGTACCATGTAGTCGATGCCACGTGGTACTCCCGGAAAATAAATGATCGCAAACTACACAATGTGGGTTACTTTTTGTCTCATAACCACCCAACAAAGATGAACCATCATGTACTTATCGTAAAATTTGTTGTTACCATATTGGGTGGGAACACCACGTGGACTTGCCACATGGGTACTTCGGGAGTACCAAATACTCTACACTGAGATATGCTTTGGGTCTGGGTTTTTGTAATTAAAAGTGGTAAAAACTGCATAGAGTATGCATCGAACACCATACCACTACCCATCTAACACTGCCCTTGAGCTCCCTAAAATTACAATGCAGATTATTGGAATGGCACATCCAATAATGGCTCATCTGAGGTTGATTACTGAATACAATGGCATGGTTCTTTGCTTGGTCATTTTGAACTGCATTGTGTGGTGCAATGAATGAACTCTGGAGAAAACAAATTCTTTGACATGGCTCAGCACTGGGGTTTCTGTTTTCAGCTGTTTTCATTTCGTGAAGCTCTGTATGATTTGCCAAGTAACCAAATTTTTTCTTCACTTTTTAACTGCCGCTTGACAGCTATATATTGAGGGCCTTTGCCATGGCAACTTGCTGGAAGAAGAAGCAATTAGCATTTCAAATATATTTCGAAGTAATTTTTCCGTTCAACCACTCCCAGTTGACGTGAGGCATAAAGAGTATGTAATGTGTCTTCCTTCCGGTGCTGACCTAGTTAGAGATGTCAAGGTGAAGAATAAGCTTGAAACGAACTCTGTGGTTGAGGTAATTTGTTAGAGTACTAATTCTTTTGTGGTAATCTATTGGACTCCTATTAAACCTCTGATTTTGCCTGCTATTTCATATGGCATAATTTTTTACTTTTCCATCTTCCTTGCAGCTTTATTTTCAAATTGAACCAGAAATTGGGCCAGAAATGACTAAATTAAAAGCCCTGGCAGATCTTTTTGATGAAATTGTGGAAGAACCGCTTTTCAATCAGCTTAGGTAGGACTATTCTTTTTATTTTTTTGATAAGCAAGAGTAATATTGTGAAAACTTGCCAAAAAGTGCGACCATGTACACACAAAGCGTGCGACCATGTACGCACGAAGCATACAAAGGTAAAAACAAAACCACCTATACCGAGCCCCTATACAGTTGTGATGTGCGAATCACCCATAAAACTTCATAAAAGAATCTATAGAAATGAGGAAATCTTCATGGAACCAAAAAGGAGGGTCAAAAGTAGGATTGGAGCAATCAACACCCACACCCTTAAACTCTTGTTGGAGTGAAAGTGCACCAATAATTTTCATTTCTTTCTTGGGTGGGCCAACAAAATTTGCAAAATTGTCATTAATGAAGGATATACAGTGAGTGCGATATCCGTATTAGGTGTCATTACGATGAAACTTGAGTTCGAATCACACCTATAATCCTATTAGTTGTTTAGGACTGATAACACTCATCTTTTAGTTTTTCAAAGGTATTTGGTTCCTATTCAGATGGATGATTATACCGATGAGATTTGTTGTGAGGTCCTTCCCATGATTATTACATGTGTTAATTGGTCATCCATGAATTGATGAATTTAGTGCCATTTATCATAGGAAAGATAACACTATTAGGTTCCAGTATGCTGGGAAATTATTTTGTTAAAACTTACAATTCCATGAAGAAATGGGTTGTCAACTCATAGATCATTCTCCTCAATACCTGCTCAGCAAAATTTCTACATTTTGGACTAAGACAAGTTTGATTATACTACATCTTATGAGTTAAATGATCTTATCCCTCCTCTAGCCACGGAAGAGTAAGAAATTTTCGTGCATAAAATAGTTTTATCAAATGAAGAGTCTCTTGAGTATAAGAATGCGCTTAGCTTGTCCAATCCTATTGGTTGTCCATCAACTGAAGGTTTTATCAGGTTAGAAAGGATTGATTTCATTAATGTTGAAAATTTTGTTTGGGTGTTCAATCTTTATCTAGTGAACCTTGTGAACCACTAGAAAACATATATTATTTGGATTGTATGTTAGGAGGCGTTCAAATTTCATAAGCAGAGAAAGTTGTCAACATCTTTGAATTATTTGATTATTTGGCATGACAGAGTTCAGTGTTTCAAAGTAACCTCGAGGTGGAGTTCTTTTTCTCAATTTGAGATAATGATATGGATTGTAGAGGACATATGAAGGCTTAAATTACAAATTGTTACTAATTATTGGCTTTATTATTTTATATCTAGTTTTCTTGTCGTCATAAGTTTCTTTATTCAATTTCTGATAATATAAGGTTTTTTTTGGTTTATTAGAGATTTAGATAAGTATTAATTATGATATTTTTGAAAAGATCAGTATCTATTATGGTAGATTCTTAGCCTATAAATAAGGTGTTCGACATTATAAACGTAGGATTTGTTTTGTGAGAATATGAATTTTAGGCTATGCCCTTGTGTTAGGGTTGTGGTCCTGTTGCGCTACCTATCTTCCCCCTTCTCATCTATTCACATGTTGCATCGCAAACTAGACTATACTGATTTTTTTGGAATCCTTTCGAGACTAGTTGTAGATATTTATTTGTTCCTTCTGTTTGGTGAGGGAGAGAGATGGGGTTTGTTTATTTGACCCTTGCCTCCACGGTTTGCTGCCCAGAAAATGACTCTTGGCATTGTATATCTTATCCCTAATCTCTAGTCAAATGACTATGGAGAATTGTCTTGTGCAAAAGAGGGTTAATTAAGACTCACTTTGAGAATGTTTCTTTTTTGTTTTAACTTTAAAGGGTTATCAAAGTAGTCTGTCATCTGCCTTACTTTCATTTTGATTTTGTTTTAATGTAGGACAAAAGAGCAGCTTGGTTATGTTGTTGACTGTAGCCCACGGGTAACATACCGCATTTTAGGGTTTTGTTTCCGTGTTCAATCTTCTGAGCACAACCCTATCTATTTGCAAGGGAGAATTAATAACTTCATAAATGGGCTGAAAGAATTGTTGGTAAGTAGCCATTTCTTTCTTTCTTTCTTTTTCTTCGCTTTCCTTTTTTCTATTCTTTTATCTGATGCAGTTAGTTCTGAAATGCCTGTTATTTAGTTGTCAATTTTTAACGGCTTTCACCATTGTGTTGTTCTTATAAGTTACAACTATGCACTTTATATCTCTAATAAGAAGGTTTGCAATCCAACTACAATTAACTCCTGTAATCTATACAACTGCAACATCTATGCTCAGGTGACATGCACACTGGAATTCACAGATTTAACCTACTGATAAATCTTCCAAATGGAATATGAAGTTGATTGGATGATCCTTACATATCTTTGTCAGGTCAATGGGCAATGCATGTGTTGGGCATGAAAGAATAATCACAAAACACGTGTTAGGTTACATAGTTGGGGCCAGCTTGGTGGGGGGTTTCTTATTCCTCCATTTGGTGGTAGCTCAAGCACATACGCAATTGTGTTGTATAGTAATACAGTGGACAATACTTTTAATCAGCTACTCAAAAATATTGCTTTTATTTTATCTTCTCCAGTTTTCAACTATACCTTGTAAGGGCTATTACAGGCAGGGGAATAATATGATTGTGTAGTCCTTTTTCTTTTCAGATGACTGCGCTTTCTATGTGGCACCTTTCCTACACTAGCATCTTAATGCTCAAACTTTCTTTGGAAATGCAGGATGGACTTGATTATGAATCCTTCGATAATTACAGAAGTGGCTTAATTGCAAAGTTGCTGGAGAAAGATCCGTCTCTCCAATATGAAACGAATCGATTTTGGGGTCAAATCGTAGATAAGAGGTACTGTGATTTCTTTTAGGT
The DNA here is from genome assembly GCA_034768845.1 of Heliamphora exappendiculata. Taxonomy (NCBI): domain Eukaryota; kingdom Viridiplantae; phylum Streptophyta; class Magnoliopsida; order Ericales; family Sarraceniaceae; genus Heliamphora; species Heliamphora exappendiculata. The sequence continues at coordinate 8,458,134 of JAOTRH010000006.1, read as the reverse complement.
GTAGAGGGTCAATTGTTGATTTTGGATATTATTGCTCTCTTTTTGTTAGTGAATTATTTGATAGTGCCACTGTCAATTGCACCCCGGTCCCTTTTTGTGTCCATGCGTGAGATCTTGAAATTGTCTGTATTTTAGTGAGCCATCCAGTTTGAATGAATTTTTCCACTACCGTTTAGAGTTATAATTTTTTGGCACAATTGGATCAGATCAAATGCTCGCACCTATACGCTTTCATTTGTTACCAGATTCAAAGATCTGTCGGGTAACTGATCAATTCAATTGTAGCCTGATCAGGCATGCGAACCGTGTATTATTGTTTGCCATTTCTAAGTAAAGATCACAGTTCTTTCTCTAATTTTATTTTGTTGTGGCAGCCAGCCACAATCTTAAAAAGGTTATTGCACCTAACTGGTGGTGGTTATACATCTTCTTGTCATCATTTTTTTTGTTACTAAAAATAAAACAAGGTTTTGGTGGCAGCAGCCATTTTTCACTTTGGTGCACTATGATGGTGTTTAGAAATGTTGTCAAAATGATGGACAAAGCATGACCAACAAAAGATAAGGTGTGTTATGCAATTCATTTGAATAATGTAATTGTACTTTGAACACGACTTGTTTTTTCAGATTTATGTTTGACCTGTCTGAGAAGGAAGCAGAGGAACTCAGATGCATTCAAAAGAATGATGTTATTGAATGGTACAATACTTATTTGAGACAATCATGTCCAAAGTGCCGGAGGCTTGCAGTTCGAGTATGGGGTTGCAATGCTGAATGGAAAGAAGCAGTCAACACACAAGCAACGTCTGTGCAGGTTATTGAAGATCTCGCAGCCTTCAAGATGTCATCTAAGTTCTATCCAAGCTTTTGTTAAAGATTGCTCGCCAGTGCTGAACACGATCAATAAATGTACACCTTCGAAACATAATTGTTCCTTAGTTTGATCAAAGAAAGTAAATCAGGTTGTTCTATTAGATTTTACCCGTGAAACAGGACACAAATATCAAGAACATGATCCAAAACAAGAAAAGTTCAGTTATACATCTATTTTTCTACTATGTATCATTGATGAAGATTTCCTAACTAGTCATTCTTTTCCATGAGGTTCACTATTGCTTAGTAGTAGCAGCTTGCTTAATTTTGGGTTAACAGTTTGTAACTTGGACGGGCAGAATGCTCTCTGGAAATAAAGACCTGTTTTCTTCTGTTCAGAAATTTGTAGAGAAGAATGAATTCAGCGCCAGTTACTCCAATATGCGCGTGCTATATTGCAGGTTCGACCTCATCTTTTTTGAGAAGTTTGTGATTCTTATATTTCCCGATGCTAGCTGTTTATATATATATATATATATATATGTATATCTTATGGTAATAACTCTGATGCTAGCTGTAGTTGTTACTGTCAATATTGATTGGTTGCTGATAGATTTTTTTCTAACCATCTAGCCTTCTAGCCATGCATTCCAAAGATGTGCACTGTGATCTATACTCTTAACTGAGAAAGAAAACCTAGAATTTATTTTAATTTTACAAACTAGAGTCCGGTATTTACCGTCGTGATATTATGATCACTTTCATTCTCTCTTAAGGAAATATTTATGCTTTTAGACACAAGTATAAAATTCTAAGGGTTTAAATAGTCATTGGTTATATAATGATCTATTGCAGTTTGTTATTATGCTAATTCTCCAATCTCTAGCGTAATAATTGTGAAGCTCTCAATGCATATTTGCACCTAACTTCAGCCTTTTGACGAGTTGAAATAGAAATCTCGTTGCATATGTCCCAGTGGCCGGTTGCGTGGAGCCTTATTCTACAGGTTCCACCAACCAAAGATGCCTCCAAATGCATTGTAACCATTGAATATTATACCTACTTTTGAAACCAGAAATTTAACTCTTGAATAAGTGACTACTGACTACTGTATTGAGTAGAAAGGTATCTTTTCGAACTAACCAAAAAGGGATTATAAGAGCAAAGAACCATTTGAATGCATGCAAGACAAGCTCTTAACCTTTTCTTTCATAAAATAAAGTACCAAACACTTCTTGATTCAACAAATTTGCCTCATCATTTGATTCCTTTTTACAGGATGAAGAAAGGTTATTTTGACAAGGAAAATACACCAAACCTGGAAAATTTTAGGAGGTTTTGAAAGGGATGAAAATATCAACAGTACATGTTATATACACCTCCACTGTTTCCAATATAACTTGGGAGTGAAACTAAAGCAAAAAAAGCTAGTGGAAATGACAGAAGAAAGGGAGGTTGTCAAATGATTTTAACTATTTGTCAAGGTGAAATATTAGGTAAAGATGATGGTCAAGGAAAAAACAGTTGAACCCAACGAAGACTATAATGTGACTTTAGCTGGACCTAAATGGTAAAAAAAAATGTTTTTGTCTGGCTCTGTAAGCAGTGGTTACATCTGACTAAATCTCTAACCAATATATACGTTCACGAAATGGTTGAAGTTGGAGATTGAATTATTTGTTGAAAGGATTTTTTTTTTTTCGTTTCTTCGAGAAGAATGAGTGGGAAAACTTGTAAATAGTGAAATAGAACGGCCATACCACTTTTGTCTTGTTTTTTATTCCGAATAAAATTAGATAGGATAAGAGAGATTAGTAATACTGGGAGTCTCGCATGTCCTTTTATGTATAAATGAGATAAGAATTATAGAATTATTCCTAATATTTAGATAAGAAAGGAAGATAATTCGAAATCCAGTACTAATATATCACGAGGCTTGATATTATTAATACCATGAATGAGAGATAAGTAATTTTTTATTCATCGAATTGTTAGTTCGAGTTCTGCAATACAAACACGTATTCACAATACAAATGGGACAAAATATTTGGTGAGTGAGCCTTGTTATTAGTCTAATTCCTCGTCTAATTCCTCAAAACATACGGTGCTTTTTTGGAATGGAGTGATCTATGATGGATTGCCAAAAATCTAATTTGGAAGAGCTGCATATATTATTAGAACTATTGAAACTACATAGCAAGGATTTAGCAATAAAAAGTGATTGAGAGATGACTGACTAAATAGAGGATTGTAAATATCACCATGGTGTTGAAGAGAGACTTGAAAAACAAGAACTATCAACTTTCTTGTAACAAAGAAAAGGAATCACAACTTTTTTTTTCCAAAATGCAGGTGGTAGAGCTGTAGTGAAGGAGTAATGCAGAGAGAAGGTTAGTAGTGGTAAAAGATATTCAATGTTTGAATGTGAGAACATAGTATGCTCATATTCACTGAAGATTGTGTTTGAATCACGGATTTTGGAGGTCCAGGGAAGAGAAAATGACAGGAAAATTAAAGAAATAAATTTAGATTCTTCACTTCATTTTCCTCTTATCTTTATATTCATGATCCAAACACAGCTTAAAAGAACTTTATGATGAAAGAAGGAAAAGTTTAATTTAAAAAAAATCAGAAAAGAAAAATGAAAAGAGGAAGATAGTTCGGGAAGTGGGAAGGAGGACAAGTTTTGTTCCAACAACCAACCAATTATATATTGACTCTCTTTATTTGCATTATCTTTTGAGGTACAAACAAATAAATCATAAACCCATCAACATTCACACCTGTAGTGTTTCATATACCCATAAGAATAGATGTCCCTAGCTACCAGATTTAAGTGTAAATGGAAAGAGGTCAGTGACCTTCGAAATATTGAAGTAAATTGAACAGTCTACCAAAAGGTCAGACATGATGGTGCACTGGAGCTGCGCTTTACAAGGTCATAAAAGCTACCAAAACACGAGTATATTTTTTCCCTGGGCGGGGGAGGAGAATTGTCTCTGTTCCAAAATGATCTGTAGCCGAGATTATGCACGTGTAGATTATAATTGAAAAGATGTAATTATGACTTGAAGCAGAAATTATAAATATTTGTTCAAATTACTTATGGCTTAAAAAAGTATAATTTGTATTTGCTGATTTATAATCAGAAGTTGTAAGCTGAAAGCTATAAGAGCACCTGTTTAAATTTGTTTTAAATTTTTTACTAAACTACAAGTTAAAAGTTATAATTTAGGAAAATAGAAACATCCATATTGTAAGATTTTGGATTGGGTTCCTAATTCGGTGGGCCAATTATTCTTTTATTTGATTGCAATATATTTATCAGATGAATAGTTCGGTTGGTCTACCAATTCACTGATATGATGGATTACTAATACCCAATTGATCCTGTTATTAAACTTATTATTACTCTAGTTTGTCCCAATTAGTATGAGAATGACAATATTACCAAATTGCACAAATAATTGTGAGGTTGCCATGTGCTGTATAATGGCTATTTCTCGGTACATCACCGCGAAGCCCTAATCACCCATCTTTTTCCTCTCACTCTAACCATCGAAAACCCTATGCAGTAGATGTTGCGTCGTGTACGACGCCAAGAGGAGGTGACTGGGGGGGATCAAGCGGATGAAAGCAGTGGAAGGGGTGGCTTTTGACATCGACATATTTCGTCTCACCGTGTAGCTTGAAATCGACCCGACTGTTAGGATGGTCGTCGTAATTTTGCTCAACCAATCCTAGATATAGCTGGCTAGAAAGTAATAAATTGAATCCAATTCTCTACGTGCAAATCAAACGAGTCATTGTCTAGTCCACTAGTTAATCCAGTGCGAACCAAACATGCTAATAATTAGTGCAATCTCATTATTAATCTTTATATTAATCTCAGTTCATTGTTAATCTTAACCAACTTATATTGATTATCAAACGAGGTTTAAGTGTTGAGATGTGAAGAAAAACCCAGCTTTGGGTTAGACCGATCGATCCGTCTTTAGACTAATCGATCGGTCGATCGGTCTGTGCGGGAATATATTTATAAGTTGCTAGGGTTACAGTCGCTGTGTAGAGTTTTATGTTTTAACGTTTGTTCTTCTGTAAACTCTCTGCCATACTTTCTTCTCCTTTTGTAACCTCCATTCAATAGTGGAAGTGTGTGATCCCATGGACGTAGGCACAACTTGCCGAATCACGTAAACCTTGTGTTTGTGCGTGTAATTGTCTCTCTTTCTCTTCTCTTTGTTGTCTATTCCGTATTTTTGTGATTGATCTTGGGCGGGATTAGTTATCGCGTTCTAATCCCCAACAACTGGTATCAGAACTTGGTTTGGAGGGTGAAGATCACGACATGGCAGATGACGGGAAGATCAAGATCGAGAAGTTCAATGGTTCGAACTTTTGCCCTTTGGAGGATGTAGATCGAGGACGTTCTGTATCAGAAGGACCTGTTTCAATCGCTGTTTTGGGAGAAACCGGAGAAGATGACACAGACCGAGTGGGAGATATTGGTTTGAAAGGCTTTGGGGACCGTGCGACTGAGTCTCGCACCGTCAGTGATTTCCAATAGCACAAAAGAGAAGACGACGGCATGCTTGCTAGCGGCGTTGGAAAAGATGTATGATCAGCCCTCTGCATCAAATAAGCTATATCTGATGAAGAGGCTATTCAATCTGAGGATGGAGGACGATGCTATTATAGCGGAGCATCTTAACGAGTTCAACTCCATTGCAAACCAGCTGGAGTCAGTTGAGATCAATTTTGATGATGAGGTTAGAGCCTTAGCTCTTCTGTCCAGCTTACCAGAAAGCTGAAGCGGCTTGGTTGTCGCAGTTAGCAACTCCTCGTCCAAGTTGAAGTTGGAGGAGGTTACAGATTTCATCTTTGGAGAAGAATCACGCCGCAGATCAGCGATTGAAAGATCAACATTAGGGTCAGCATTGAACGCCGCTGGTAGAGGGAGAAAGACAGATAGGAAGAATCAAATGGGTCGGGAAAACCACATATCCAAATCACGGGGTAAATCGCAGATTCGGGAAAAGTCGGCTGGATGTTGAAACTGTGGACAGAAATGCCATCTCAAAAAGGACTGTAAAGCTCTGAGGAAGCAGCGCGACGACACGAATCAAGGTGGTAAGGCTTCTGTTAATGTTTCTGATGAGGAAAATACATATGTTTTGATTTGTGCATTGGATTGTCGAACTGAATCATGGATTGTTGACTCGGGAGCGTCATTCCATGCCACTCCCCGCATGGATATACTTCACGGGTATGTGAAGGAAAATTTTGGAAAAGTCTATCTGGGAGACGACGAGGCTTGCAGTATAGTTGGGAAGGGTGAAGTACAGATCACACAGGCCAACGGTACAGTACTGAAGCTGAAGGACGTTAGACACGTGCCAAGTCTAACGAGGAATTTGATCTCAGTAGGCCAATTGTCAGAATCTGGAATCATGACGACTTTTGGGGGAGATTTCTAGAAGATGAGCAAAGGGTCATTAGTTTTAGCTCGAGGGAGGAAGGAGGGTACACTGTATGTATCCTCGGGTTTTTACAGCAGCATAACAGTGGCAGCATCAAAAGGAGACACCAGCACGTGGCATAGGCGTCTCAGTTACATGAGTGAAAAGGGAATGAGTGTTCTGCCGCAGAAAGGGAAGCTACCAGGTATTGAGTCAGTCAACTTGGAATTCTGTGAAAATTGCGTCTTTCGAAAATAGAAAAGGGTCAACTTTACAAAGCAGGTGAAGACTCCAAAATCAGACAGATTGGAACTGGTGCATACAGATGTATGTGGACCAATTCAGGTACCTTCTATCCGTGGCTCGAGGTACTTTGTAACTTTCATTGATGATACTACCAGAATGTTATAGATTTACTTTTGTAAGAATAAATCAGACGTGTATGGAATTTTCAAGAACTGGAAGGCATCTGTGGAAAATGAGACAGGTCTAAAACTAAAGTGTCTGAAGTCTGATAACGGCGACGAGTACTGTAGCAAGGAATTTGAAGATTATTGCGTAGCTAACGGAACCAGGAGACTAAAAATTGTTCCGATGAAGTCGAGACAGAACGGAGTGGCAGAACGCATGAACATGACGATCATGGAACGTGCCCAGAGTATGAGGTTACATGCCGGGTTGCCAAAGCAGTTCTGGGCAGACGCTGTGAACGCAGCGGCATACTTGATTAACAGGGGGCCTTCAGTTGCACTGAATTGTGGCTTGCCAAAAGAAGCTTGGATTGGGAAAGACGTAAAGATTTCTCATTTACGCATTTTTGGTTGCATAGCCTATATGCATGTTGAGTCAGAGAACAGGGGAAAGTTAGACCCCAAGTCTCAAAAATATGTGTTTGTGGGCTATGGTACAGATAGTTACGGTTATAGGCTGTGGGATCCAGAAAGCAGAAAAGTAGTGAGAAGTGTGGATGTAATTTTCAACGAGTCTGTTTTGTATAAAAATAGACAAAATCAGAAAGATGAGACAATAGACGAGCCAGACTATGCTGAGTTTGAGAGATCGTCTAGCAAAGTCTTGGAACCCCGGGATGTGAACAGACAGCCAACTCCACAATCAGAACCACAGTTAGATACTCACCTTCATTGCATTACCTGCTGTTGACAGACAGTGGTGAACCGGAATGCTTTGAAGAGGCTTTGCAAACAGAGGCAAAGGGCGAGTGGGAGCATACAATTAATGAAGAGATGCAATCTCTGTCATCCAACAAGACTTGGGATCTGGTTCAGTTGCCCAATGGTAAGTCAGCACTACAGAACAAGTGGGTCTATGGGCTGAAAGAAAAAGCTGATGGTAGCAAGCAGTATAAGGCGAGGCTGATAGTCAAGGGTTTTCAGCAGAAGCCGGGACTTGATTACACAGAGATATTCTCACAAGTTGTGAAAATATTCACCATCAGGACTGTTCTGAGTATAGTGGCTACTGAAGACTTGCATTTGGAGCAGCTAGATGTCAAGACAGCTTTTCTCCACGGTGACCTGGAGGAAGAGATCTATATGCGGCAGCCACAGGGGTATTCGGTTAAAGGGAAGGAGGATATGGTGTGCAGACTTAAGAAAAACTTGTATGGACTGAAACAGGCTCCTAGGCAGGCGGTTTGACAGCTTTATGGCAGATACAAGATTCAGCAGATGCCATGGTGACCATTGCTGCTATATCAAAAGGTTTGACAACTCGTATGTGATTCTTTTACTGTACGTAGATGACATGCTGATTGCAGGCTCTAGCATGGATGAGATTGTGAATCTCAAGGCACAGCTGTCTTAGGAATTTGCTATGAAGGATTTGGGAGAAGCCAAACGGATACTCGGGATGAGGATAAGCAGGGACAGAAAGAGTCGAAAGTTAAGACTTTCGCAGTCGGAGAATGTTGAAAAGGTCCTGCAGCGTTTCAACATGGAAGGTACTAAACCAGTTAGCACACCTTTGGGAAGTCACTTCAGACTCTCAAAGAAACAGGGAGCTGTCACAGATGAAGACAGGAACTACATGGCAAAGGTACCGTACGCGTCAGCCGTAGGTAGCTTGATATATTTCATGACCTGCACGAGGCCGGATATTGCCCATGCAGTGGGAGTTGTGAGCAGATTCATGTCAAATTCGGGCAAGGAACACTGGAAAGCAGCGAAGTGGATTCTAAGGTATCTCAGGGGTACCACGGGATATGCTTTGTGTTACGAGAACTCGGGGATTCAGCTGAAAGAGTTCGTGGATTCAGACCTAGATGGGGACATTGACAGCAGGAAAAGTACTACATGGTATATGTTTATCCTGGGCAGTGCAGCAGTAAGCTGGGTTTTCAGATTGCAAAAGATAGTGACAATCTCCACCACCGAGGCAGAATATGTTGCAGGCACTGAAGCGTGTAAAGAGCTAATTTGGCTAAAGAATTTCTTGAAAGAATTGGGAAGAGGTCATGACATGTGTCAGTTGTATAGCGACAGTCAGAGTGCTATACATCTGGCAAAGAACTCGGCATTTCATTCAAGTACCAAGCATATTGATATTAAATATCATTTTATTCGGTTTCAACTGGAAGATGGGCAGCTCAATATGGAGAAGGTTCATACGAATGAGAATCCTGCAGACATGTTCACAAGGTTGTGACAGTGGAGAAGCTGAGGCACAATTCAGCTTCTGTTGGCCTTCAAGGATAGAAGACAGGAGGTTGGGTCACACAGTTTTGAGTGGTTGTTAGTGGTTTCAAGGTCTTGATGAAGCTGATGGAATTTCTCAAGGGTTGGAGTGATTTTACTTCAAGTGGGAGAATTGCTAAGATGTGAAGAAAAACCCAGTTTTGGGTTAGACCGATCGATCCGTCTTTAGACCGATCAATCGGTCGATCGGTCTGTGCGGGAATATATTTATAAGTTGCTAGGGTTGCAGCTGCTGTGTAGAGTTTTATATTTTAACTTTTGTTCTTCTGTAAACTCTCTTCCAGACCTTCTTCTTCTCTTGTAACCTCCATTCAATAGTAGAAGTGTGTGATCCCGTGGACGTAGGCACAACTTGCCGAACCACGTAAACCTTGTGTTTGTGTGTGTGATTGTCTCTCTTTCTCTTCTCTTCGTTGTCTATTTCGTATTTGTGTGATTGTGTTTGATCTTGGGCGGGATTAGTTATCGCGTTCTAATCCCCAACACTAAGGTTGTTGAATTTCCCTTTAAAGCTAACTCTTTAGTTAAGAACCTTACAATTGGGTTGGCTTTGTTTGTTTATTTATTGATTATCTTCCAAAAGCTCCCATTGAAGTGCACATGGTGGGGTATATCCCAGAGCCAGTGGGACTCCAAGTTGTGGTTTTGCTTCAGTTTTTGTTTCTTGTGTTCTCCCGATAGGTAGCTAACTAGCCGTTTTGGGAAGGTCTATTGATACCAGTGGACAAGTCAATGCCTGGGATTTGGGATTTGGGATTTGTTTTCTTCAATGTCTTAAGTTTGAAATCTTATTATCAACTATTTGGGATTAATTCGTAGGAGACCTTGTCTCAAACTTAATTAAGGGTCCTCTCATTGGTGAATGGTTGGTTTGGTCTTCAAAAATTAGTTAAAGTGCGCGTAAGTTAGTTTGGACACTATAAAATATAAAATATAAAAAAAATGCTACCAGGGAACAATCTCCTGTGAAGCTCATTTTCTTTAGACATAGCATGAATTGCTTTCCTTCTCATCTCTCTCATTTTGCCTTTTCTTTTCTGATTCATAGAACGCATCCATTGAATTAAGTGCTGGCATCACATGTCTGCATAATAGGCACAATAATGCCTCCCAAAGTGACACTTTGATGGGACTAAACCAAACCAATGTTTCCCCCAAAATTTGGTCACTGGACGTATGGCTTGCATGTGACCACATTTTACACACACTGGTACCAGAAAATTGGATGGTGGGAATGAAAGGGAGAATATAAAATATTGGGACTGTTTCTATCCACTGGATTCTGACACAAATATTGCTATTTTCTTTGTGTTAGCAAAACAAGTGGATTTGGGGAACCTACTGCGTGCTGAGTATACCAGGAAGTGTTGCGCCCTCCATCCATTGTCGTTTGAAGGCTTTTGGACGTCACATTGCACCGGTTTAAGGCTTTTGGACACAGACTTAAATGCACTTTCAATTATTTAAAAAAAAAAAAACACTAATTTGATATGAATTATACTATATTATTAAATATTTTAGAAAAATATAAAATCTCATTGTATTTATATAAACATTATATATATATATATATATATATATATATATATTACACATTTTTAATTCATAGCTCATGTTGACCATAAACATATGAAAATAATGGTAATATTTATCATTTTGCTACCCTATGAGTGTACAGTCAAAGAATGTGTATTTTTTCTACAAATAACAAAGCTGAAAATATATTGTACGGAAGTAAAAAAAAAAAGTTCAAACTTAAGGCTTTAAATGGCTTTTGAAATATACTAAAGAAATAAGGTGAAGTGAGGTGAGGGTCGCATGACAACAGTTAATGACGACGTGAAAGAGTACTTGAACCAGTTGCCACAGCAATAAGAGACAATATCTTTGAACTTACTTTCAAAACAATTCCGTTTTCTTTTATTTTATAGCATGGGCCTCAACCCTTAATTATTATATAGTTAATAATCAATTGGGTGTATACACTATTTGAAATTGCCTTACGATTTGTGTACATGAGGTATTTTGTTGTTGCAAGTTTTAAAATTTACATGAGTTAGGAATTAATGTGTAAAAATTCCGTAGGGTCATTTAAAAATTTACATGAGTTAGGAATTAATATGAAATCTCACTATATTTATAAAAACATGATTTCATGTTTTCCAAAACATAAAATAATATAGTAGAAATCATAACAACCTAGTGTTCTTTTAAAAAATAATCAAAAGTGCATTTGAAATTTTTATACAAAAGACTTAAACAACAGCGTATGGGGGGCAGCACTGCCATGTTTAGCACGCAGCGGGTACCCCTCATCCACCAATAAGTGTACTAAGCTAAATAATTTTTCTATTTAAATGGTTTTTTGAAATACACCAAAGAGGCGATGCATCAAGGGTCGTGTGGAGACAGATGGTGACAAAAAATAGTGCTTGAACCAGTTGCCGTGACAACAAGAGACGATTTCGTTGCGATATGCAATTAAGAGGCTCACTGGGATGACACATGATGCGTGAATATAGGAGACATGTCCAGTGAACCTTACTAAGAATCTGAGATTGTGGGGGAAAAAAATTTAAATGACCCTACGGAATAAAATTTCTAAAAAACTTAATTGGACAGATTATGTTATCTGCATGCATTAGATTTACAGCTCAATGTTGAAGAACCATTTAGAAAATCTCAAGCGCGGGGTTATAAATTTATAATCCTTTCAATATCAACAAGAGTCAAACCTTACCTGAAGACGATTTGATGTAGGGAATAAATTTTTTTTTATTATAAAAAAAGAGTAACAAAAAATAAATTTGCTGTGAAGATGTACTGTTTGAGCTCTTTTTTTTTTTTTCTTTTTCTATTTGTTTTTCTTTGTAATGATAGGGAGGCCTGAAACATATCGTGTTCATGTTCTTTTCTTTGTCACTTTCTAAAATCTTGTTACGTATTTGATCTCTTTTAATTAATGTTTTCTGTGGTTGAAGTGCTTCCAAATTTGAAGAAAGTGATGCACAAACAAATACAGAGACATCTGCGAAGCAGGAAATCCCATGTGCTCCTAACATGGTAGGACCAACCTGACATCCTCGGCTTCCACACGGTGAGACCCTTACCAAACCAAACTAGCCCCTGGTTTATCAAAAAGTTAGATTTTAAAAATAAATAAATAAATAAAACTTTTAAGTCATACTATTTTATTTTTAAAAAAAAGTCAATTAATTTTTATTTTTAAACACATCTCAACCATTTTAACTTTTTTTTAAACTAAAATTATTATATTACTTTCAAATAAAATAGTCAACCCTCCTCAAAAAAATTTAAAAAAAATCGCGTTAATATTCTAAATACTACAACTTAAAAATAAAACTAAAGTTATATTAGATATTTTAATAAAAAGTGAAAAAACTTTTATAAAAAATTATCCCAAAAACATCAACTTTTTTTATTCCTCTTTTTTTATAAAAATAATAAACATCTTAAAAATTAAAATTTTTAAACATCTCAAACAAATCTTATACTTTTGTCCCAATCAATTAGGACCGGTTGCATGTTCATAGAGTTGTGATGAATATTTTGATCTGTCAACTAGCCAACACACAATTTATATCGTTCTAATGTTCTTAATATAAGAATTAAATAAATTCATACCTAAATACATACCTCAACCTAAATATCATACTCGAGTTTCAATTTATATCGTTCTAATGTTTTTAATTCCAATTTTTAATATAAGATATATATATATAGATATATATATATATATATAGATTATAGTAGTAGTTACTAACTTCTATTAAATATTCTATACATAATATAAGAGTTTATTATAATTTTATTGTTAATTATAATTTTATTATAAATTTAAATTAATAAATATCCTTTAGGAGTGAATGACCAATGAAAAATGTAGGACCCATATCAAATATTTTTATTTAACTAATGTCAAATATTCACTCAATAATTTTATATATCCACAGAAGTTTATGTAATTTTGTAGTAGCACATATTATTGCTTACGTAGTATTTTTAACAATTAATAACATTTAATATATATTAAATAGATTTTTCTTTATCTTTTATCTTTTATTGACCTAATTAATAAAAGATAATTTCACTTCAAATATTTTTTTTATTATATTATTGAATTGGAACCTACGTGAATAATGCTACATACTATTAAATCATCCAATAATTTACTAACTGTTTCAGATGCGGCAATCAGAGCTTTCATTTTAAAACAAAACACCCACAAAGATGGCTTTCATTACAAAAATACCATCCCCGCATCGTTTTGGCTTTCATTAAAAATAAATTGTCTCATTTGAAAAAACTAGGATTTGAGTTGATTGTGATGTCCCTTGTTGGGTATTTTGAGAGGTTGGGATTTAATAATTAATTTTCAAATATGAATGAAAGCAAATATTTATATATAAAAATAGAAAAAATAATTGATAAAAAAATTTTACATGGTTCAATCTACATCGATCTACGTCTACGAACGAGAGAGAATAAATATTCTTTCACTACGTTATATGCGAAAGAGTACAATCACTACCTACTATCTACTAGCTACCATTTCAAAAAATTTCACTTCTTTTTTTGGAGCTCCCACCAGTGTCATATTTATAGACACATCGAATTTTTAAAAAAAAATTCATAAATCTATATAATATTAAATTCTATACAAATTGAATTACTAGTGGACTCCTAATTTTACCTCATTCCAATTATATATAATCCAAAACAAAATAATAAATGGGTCTTATAGAACACAAGACACCTAACTCAGCAATCTGCCACGTTGGCGTATTAGTCTCATCGCTTGTAGCTTTCATGTGAACATCTAATAATTATTGTTGCATCTTGCTAGTATCCTGCACATCATCTAATTTGCTCACTTGCATACTTATACAATCTCATTACTTCTGTGTACCCATGCGCCTATTACGTGCCTTTCTACAACTGTTGTTCACATCGATCGCCCTTACACTTTGTTTGTGTACATCATCTACTCTCTACAACTGTTGTTCACCTCGAATTGCCCTTATACTTTGTTTGTGTCAATCACCTACTTATACTACTCTTCTGATGTCTGGAAGTAGTTCTACATATCACAACACTCCCTAGTACATGTCGCCTACCTATGCTACTCACCTATATAGATTGTCAATTATCTGTCCCTGCAGCATATTCATGTTTTCCTTTGAAACTCAAAGAACTCCACCCAAATGAGAACCTATAGCCTCTTGAATTCAGCATTCCTAAAAAAATAAATTCTTTCTTAGATTCGGCAGATGTACGCTAACCCCAATCAAGATTAAAACAATCTCATAAAACATGCAAAACCGCACTGTCCCCACACTAATAACGTTGCTCACTGCATTATTAGCCCTCCAAATAGTACCTCATCACATGACTAATACCATGATATGTATCAAAATAGTTTCTAGTTACATACATAGGGAACGAACATGTAGAATCTAATATCTCATCTTATTTTTTCATACATGAAGTAACTGTGAGCACGCATAGTTCTTCATGATTAGAGTCCTATGTAACTGCAATATCTGATAATTGTTATTTTTATTTATCCGTCTTGTACTTCAAATAATTCATCTTCAGATGATCTTTCTTTTCACAATAGTAGCACGTCACTTTGTAACCCTTCGACTTGGAACGACCTTTCTTCTTGGATCTCTCCTATCTCACTATTGTCATTCTTCTAATTTCTCCACTACCTGATGCAACCATGATGCCCTCCTTAAATGATTTGTCACTCTCTACTTCAACATCTCATTAGATATGAGAGCAGCAGCAACCTCATCTAAACCAAGACTATCTTTTTTAAACATTAGTGTAGTCCTTGAATACTTGTATGATGAAGGTAAAAAAATTATTATGGGAATTGTTTTATCCTCACCCTTAATTTTTGCGTCGATAGAATTCAATTCCTTTAGTATCCTGTTGAACTCGTCTAAATGCTCAATAAAATTTGCTTTCTCTGTCATCTGAAGTGCATATAACTATTTTTTCAAGATAACTGATTCATTAATGTCTTGGACTTATACATGCTCTCCAACTTAGCCCAAAGTTTTCTTGGATCTCTTCCGTTAATGACTTCCTGAAGAGTGCTATTACCGAGATACATCTAAATTGTAATGTTCGCAAAATTCTTCACGTGTCAAAATATTCTTCACCCTTTGCTGCTATAAGTTGAAGTCGTTGTGGCTGTTAAAAGGTTCAATCACGAAATCTAAACTCGTTAATGTCGTTAGCTTTGTTTCTGGCAATTCACCGCAATTTAAACTTATCGCAATACTAGATATATGCAACAGTTGTCACACACAACCCAAATTGCCTCTACTTGTACCCTATTGCTCCTGACAGCCTTTGATTACATTCGATCAATTCCAATCTATACTAATTTGTCTAATCAAATCAAATAGTGCAGAAATTGAAAATTTTGATTGTATCAATAAATTTGTAGTGCAGAAAAATCTTAAAAGACCCCACCTTCTTAAATTATTTTACTATATATACCAAGTGATATATCAGAACAATTTTGAACCATCAATTCCTTACAATGATCCACCCAATTATTGCCCCTTGATCAATTTGACACAAAACGTCAATTCCCAAATACAAATAGAAGCAAATATCCACGAGCAGATAAAATAATCAACTTGATAAATTTATGCGGTTCGACTCACACCGGTCTACGTCCATAAACGAGAAAACAAATATTTCACTACGCGTATATGAAAGAGTACAACCACTCTTTATTCTCTACTAGTTATTCTCTCAAATTTTCTCACCAGTGTCATATTTATAGATACGTCAAAAAAATCCTAAAAAGCCAATCAATTCATATAATACTAAACTTTATACAAATTGAATTCCTAGTGGATTCCTAATTTCATCCTAACTTAATTATATATAGATCAAAATAAAAAAAATAAATGGGTCATGTAGAATACAAGACACCTAGTCAACAATCTTCATTTTGACTAAACCACCTTGAAAATATCTAGCGTCGATGTTGATTCTATCGTTGTCGTCGAACTGTCATACCCAAACAGTATAACCCGCACCTCTATACCAAGATATTCGCATGGGACCTAAGTGCCCTACAAAGTTCACTACTTTGTAGAAGAACGTGGCTCCACAATTTGTTAGAATTTAATCGCTAATCCCTGAATGCAAATGAAAGCAACTATTCACGCCCAAAAGAAGATAAAATAATCAACACGAAAAATTTACGTGGTTCGGTTCACATCGACCTACGTTCACAAGTGAAAAAGTAAATGTCATTTCACTACGTCGTATGTAAAATAGTACAACCACTCTTTACTTTGTACCAGCTATCCTTTCAAATTTTCTCACTTTTTTTTTTCTAAAGCCAGTATCGTATTTATAATTATATTAAGCAAACCCTAAAAGGCCTATAAGTCTATATAATATTAAACTCTATATAAATTAAATTCTTAGTTAACTCTTAATTTCACCCCGACTCAATTACATATTAACCAAAATAAAATAATAAATAGACTATGTAGAATACAAAACACCTAACTTGACATGAGATTGGGTTACGATTTTGCACATTGCAATTTTGGCGCTTGGGATTCACTTTAGTTCTAGTTTAATAATTCATATCATTTATTTTATTATTCTTAATGTATCATTTATGTAAAATAAATAAATTAATCTTGTTAATTGCATAAATAAATTTCATTTATTTTGAAAAAATATACAGTATTGTGCATCTACAATTTAATCTTTTTAATAACAACTGTAATTCATTCATATGCTGAACGATATCCGATTAATATGTACATTAAGATTAACAAAATAAATAATTTAAATCATCAAAATAGAACTGAAATAAAGCTCACACACTATAAATGTCTTTACAGTTGTCCAAAAACGTGTACCGTGATTTTAAAAAAACATTAATTTTTTAATCAAATTTCAATCACAGCATAAATTTAGAAGGAACACGCGTCCAATGGGTACAAACCGAATGCAAACAAATGATGGGATTATTTTCACAATTTAATCTGAAGAACACACAGTTGTTTAGTTACTTGTTATTAATTTAATCACAAGGTAGGTTACTTCTAAAAATATGGTCAAGAGCTTAATTAATTACCTTCGTAAGGAGGAAGGCAACACTGATTAAGGAGAAAAGAACCAGTGATTAAGCTCTGATAAGGTGAAAAGCATGGTAGAAGTGTGCTTATAACTTTTGTTTACACCTTTTAATTCTAAAACAAACGGAAAATTTTACTATTTTAAGTTGTAAATTTATAAATGCACAAACATTTGTAACTTTTAATCATAATTATATCTTTTTAGGTATAATTTATAACTTTATAATTTTATTTACAAGAAATAGTACTCTTAAATAAATGTATTTATGCTATTATTTACGTGGTGCACTAATTTAATTATATATGGAAAAATTTATTTTGGACGGGACAATGATACAGAGCTCATGGACTTCTTTTTCATGGAAGCCTACGATCTTTAACAAGTAAAAAAGTTATAATAGAAGCGCAGCCCGCCGATGTCAAATTAGTCTCGAAAAGCACATGTTCGATTGAAAATAACTCAACGAACAAGGTTTTGTAAGTCGATATTTTGCCAAATTCTATTGTTTAAATCTTGAAAATCACGATTTTATCGTTTTAGAAAACTTTTGTTTTAGTAATAACTTTTTTTTAGTAATCTTTTTTTAAGTGCCATTTGTTTTGGCACGATTCTTTATGTTTTTAGTGTTTAAATCTGACCTTAAGTCAGATTTGTCATTTTTGATAATTTGTTCTTTTTTTTATTATAATTCAAGGTGTTCATGTCTGTTTACATGCACCTCGACTAATTGTTAGGCGACCAATTCCACCGTCCACTTGCGAGGATCCCAATTAAAACCGAAACAAAAGTTGTGCTGCTTAATTGATGATTTTTCCATTCGATTATGGTTAGGTCGTTATATATACCACGTAGAGTTATTCAGTTTTTGATTAATAAGAATTTTTAAAGATTTATTTTTTATTCGTGTTTGTTATTAAAAAAAATCTAATTCAAGTAGGTTTGTAAATTTTGGAACTCGTGTTCTTCTAGCGGATATATCTCCCTGCATCAAACAATAATAGCCCATCCTTACTGGATAAGTAAAAAATAAAAATAATTTACTTAATATGTATTAATATTTTTTTTTATTAAAAATACTAGGTAACTAATAGCAGGTGATTTCGGGGGTACTCATGAATAACAAATTTCTCCCCCGTGAGAATGGTTGAGGTTTTGTGGTGATGAGCCCGTAATTTAGGGCGCAATAACTTTGACGATACGCGAAGTGCATGGATCAAACTTTTTAAAGGGGTGTTTGGCTAAGGTTTTTTGTTAGTTTTAGTTTTTTAATATTAATTTTAGTAATAAATTATAATTTTATAAAATATTCACAATTTTTACTGCATGTTATAATTATTATTTTTTTCCATTTTAATTACAACTTAACATATTTATCAAATATTTATAACTTTTACTACAAATCACAATTTATAAATTATTAATTTCAGCAATATCAACATACACAAAATATCAAAATTTTTGTTGTGCCGCATTTGCTTGCGCCAATGGTGGTGTTTGGCATTGCTGAAACTAGTAGTTTATAGATCGTTGCTTAATTGTAATAAAAGTTATGAGTGCTTGATAATAATTATTGTACGGAATCGATTCGTAAATTATATTTGTTTGATGAATTATACCTAACTCGATCAAACTCGTCAATAGAGCAGTAGCACCTACAAGAATGAACAAACGTGAATTAGCCGGCGGCCATTTGCCAAAAACTACTCCAATGATGAAGTTAGAAAACATGTTTTCAGAATCATTAGGCAAGACTATGTTTTCTTTTTCTTTCTTATAGAATTCTCACCTTTTATAGTGAAGGATGTTCTATTCCTGTTTCAAGTTCATGATTGTTTTTCCTCATACATAGCCTTCAAAATGGCTTTGTCCCTACCATTGCTGCATTAGCGGCGGTGACAGATTTTTTGTAAATCAATCGTGGTCATATTACCATTAAAATTATTACTTGGCCCGTCTTTTGGATCAAGACATGCGTATTAAATGTTCTTCCGAAGTTGCAACGCACTTGATGAGTGGGAAGTGTCAAGTCAAATCGCATTAAATACTATTCTATCAAGGTCAAGTCACATTAAATGTTGTACTTTTTTGATTAAATCGCATTTAATACACCATTAGAACTCGAAACTCGTATTAACTGGCCGGCTATTCGGCCTCGAGCTGCCCCATATGGGTGAATTCACCGCATTCAGCCAACTCTTTCTCCCTTGGATCTCGAGATGCCCCACTGCTCTTGGACTTTTGGCCGTAACTTTTGCCCCTCCACTGGACTCTACTCTCTTGGGTCTTGGCGAGGCCCGTCAAGTATGAAATTCAAGACCCGTCGGGTATGGAATTCAAGATTCATCAGGCACGCTCTTTGGCCTATGTTCTTTCAATTACAATTTGTAATTAAAATAAAAAAAATATAATTATAAATTATAATAAAAATTATAATATTTAAAAAAAGCAATAACTTCGCCAAATACTGTCAATTTATGCGCGAGTCCAAAACAGTCCACGTTAGCACCTAACTAATTCATGCAAGTCGGCAATCTCTCTGTGACGCTTTATCCAACACCAACCAGACGCATCACGTTTTGATGACTACCCCGCCGACGATTTTTAGGGACCTTTGGATCTGATTAATCTTCGTCGGGGATGTCATGTTTGGATAGAGAATAATTTCTATCATCTACATTTCGGTGTAAAATCAAAATATTTTATTCAAAAAATTTAGTCTTCTAATCTAACTGACAAATTAGTTAAATTTTAGGAAAAAGTGGATAAAAATATAGTTTGGTACCTTTTTCTTTTTAATTTTTTGTTGAATTTTTAATATCTTTACTTTTTATTTTTAAGTTTAATATTTGACATAATAGTACAGTTTTTTTTTGAAATAGAAAGGACTTTAATTAAGAGTATTATACTCATTTTATTTTAAAAAAAAAAAAATTAGAGTGTTTAGAATGTATGCAAACTTTTTTCTTGATTTTAAAAAAAAATTTGTAATTTTTTTAGAAATACTAAATAATATAACTTAAAAATTAATTTATTTTTTTGCTTTAATCGTAATTTGCGTTTCCAATTCATGTAAATTCCAATTATTTTAATTTCCAGTCCTATAATTTCAATTTCCAGTTTACAATTTTTAGTTGAAGGATTAAATTATTCAGATTATAAATGTATTCAAATTATTACCACGTGGATTATTATAAATGAAATTAATCGTGTAATTTGTTATATATCGAAATGTGTTTGATTGATAACATGATAATTTATAAATAAATAGTCAATTATTTGGTTTGCCTTTATTCAAATGAGACTAAATTTGTTATTATACATAAATATCCTTAATAATTATTAAACTTTTAAGCAACGCGAAAAAAAATCAAACAAATTAGTATTTACACATTAAAAATAAGCCCACCCATCAAATGCATCAAAACTAAGGGTGCACAAGATAATCGAAAAACTCAAAAATTGAATTAATCCAATTTATATGGGTTGCATTGGTTCGATTTTTACAAATAATTAGTTTGATCATGAATCTCAAAAAAAATAAACTGATAATATTAGTTTGGTTCTTGGGTTAGTATGAAATTATCCCGAATCAACCCGAGAATCGAACCGTATAAACTTAACTAATATTTAAAAATAAAAAATATTAACCATTACATTACATATATAATCATTATGAGATTGAAATAGAAAAAATAAAAATTTTCTATATTTACAAATTTAAAAAAAATGAGTCATTAGATTAGATAATTACTATTAATTGTTATTTATTTATCATATGTCATTTATTTTTATGAATTTTTTTGTTACGCATTTGTCATTTATTTTACTAAATAAATTGTAAAATAATTATTTTAAGATTTTATTTTATGTTTTTATTATACTCTATGGGTGTTATTTTTTATTTGTTAATCATTTAAAATTTTTAAAACTTATACATAGTAATTTTTTTTATATGCAGAAAATAATTTTTAAAATTCATAAAATCGTGGTTCAAACTGAACCAACCTGATTTTTATTGGTTTAGTTTGGTTTGGTTCTACAAAATAATTGATTTAATTTTAGGTCTAAAAAATTAAAATTAATTAAAATTAATTTATTTTTAAATTTAATAAAAAATCAAACCAAACCGACTCATGTACACTCCTAGTCAAAACATTTGTACATAATACCTAAATATTTAGGCATCTAAAAATAAATGAATGTAGCCAAACAAGCCATATAATTATATTGCAAAGTGACGATGAGGAAGCGTTGGGAAGTGCACGTGGAGTAGGACCCGTGCACACTAGAACGGTAGCCCAACCAAAACCAATGCATGTGCACTTTCATTTGTTTCGTTACTTTCGGTTGGCTTCCCACGATGCGAGGCAGGTCAGAATTCTTGTTTAGGGGAGACATATATTATAAATTATAACTATAATTATTATATACCTATTGATTCCTTTATGATAAAAGAGAAAATAATTAAATTGAGTTTTATTCAAAAAGTATATGTTGATTATATATTATTTTAATTTACAGTTGATTGCAATAACTTTTCCTTTTAATTAGGCATTGTTATATGATAGTTTCACAATAAAGAAAATAACATTTCTGTGAAATTTTCACAGCACAAGTTGTTCAAATAACAATATGAATTCGTTGTCAAAGAAAGAGGTTGGATTTGTTTTGGTTGAGGCAGATAAATATGGCAAAGCCAAGTAAAGCATACAAAGAGAGGAATATTAATTAGAAACTCAAAAAAAATGAATCCTTTTAACAAATTCATATATATTTTTTTGTAACAGAAAGAACTCACATTATTTTATTTTAAGAAAAAAGAAATAAAGATCACCTTTAATTGCTCATCATGAAACTTGAACTTATTACATTCACAATTAAAAATTGAGATGATACCATTAAACTACAAAGAACTTAACATTAAAGTCCTCATACAACTAATAGTTTTTAAACTGAAAATTGGTGGGTAATTAAAGCTGCAAATCAGTGGACAATTAAAACTAAAAAATCGAGTGAAATAGAGGACAAAACTTACAACTTAGGGGGTAAACATATAATTTAGAAGAGCAAGTTTCAACTATAATTTTTTGAAGTAAAATTCTTTGTTTTAGATAACTCAATAGGGACATTGATCCTCTCGATGTTCTCTTTAGTTTCGCCTATAAAGGTCAACTATGAACTAGGTCCAAGCAAACAATATACTTTTAGATGGAAGCTAAACTTGTCGTCTTAATTATATAGTATGAGAGTCATAATTGTGTTAGCGTCGACATGAGAATGTTAGAATTTCACATCAAATACAAACAATATTCATGGTAAACTATTGTTCATAATAAACTTATAAGACGATGCATGACACTCTGAACTTGAAGACACTTTTTGAATTGAAGTGCGAAAGTACAAAACTATGATTGGGATTTTTAAGTGGAGTTGGAGGCTAGGCCGCGCGTCTTATACTTTGCACCTTATCCCTACTCACTTTGGCATAAATGTTCTCTCTAAGATTTCATTTCTCTCCTAGTAATGTATTTTCAATCATATTATATAACTGAAAATCTTGAAACATTTAATGAGTGTCGAGATAAAAATGCATCCAGATAAATGGACAAATATTTTAAGAACAGAGGTGGCCACATTTTTGGTGAGCCCTTTTTGTCCGTGTGCGTTACTTCCCTTATAAATACCCTTTGTTTCCTCTTACTCAACTCAAGCCTCAAACAACACAAAGGCACTCTACAATTCAATGACCACAAAACAATCATCATTTGCTAGTCTTCTTCTCTTTATTTTCCTCAACCCACACTTTCATGGCACCAATGCCGACTATGGTGACTGGCAGAGTGCTCATGCTACCTTCTATGGCGGCGGCGACGCCTCGGGGACAATGGGTATGCCCAAACTCTTGCTTCGTTAAGTTAATTGCTACTTACTTCTCTCCCCACCTTTTGTCTCTCTACGTATGTTAAAAAATATTACGTGTATAGATATTTGGTGACAAGCCGAGCACAAATTACTCACATGTGGGTGGTTTGTTCCGTTTATCACCGGGCATCTATGTATACGTAAAAGTGTTCTATATACATAAAAAAAAATATGCTAACAACAACCTAATAGAATGCTGTTAAAAAATTACAAAGTACATCAATATATGTACAAAGTACTATATTAATATCTATAAAAGAGATAAGCTTTATTTTTAAAGTGTATTAATATTAAAAAAAAATTATCTTCATTAGACCTTTAACGATAGCTTATTAAACCGCCTTTAACATGATCTATTTATAGGGAAATGCTAATAGCAACTCTATTTGAAAGAGTTTTTCTTTTTTTTTGGCCAATGTGATTATTGTAATTCTCATATGATCTCAAAATGAAAACCATTACCGATAAGAGTTTCCATTTATCTACCATCCACTAGACGGCGAGTAGCCGGAGCCATATATACATGATTTTGTTGTTATAAATATTGGAGATATTGGGTTTTGCAGGGGGGGCATGTGGGTATGGGAACTTGTATAGTCAAGGGTATGGAACGAACACCGCGGCACTGAGCACGGCGTTGTTCAACAGCGGAATGAGCTGCGGGGCGTGTTACGAGATACGATGCGGCGACGATCCCAGGTGGTGCCACCCAGCCACCATCACCGTCACTGCCACAAACTTCTGCCCCCCTAACCCCGCTTTGCCCAACAACAACGGCGGCTGGTGCAATCCTCCCCTCCAACACTTCGACTTGGCCGAGCCTTCTTTCCTCCAAATTGCTCAGTACCGCGCCGGAATTGTGCCCGTCGCCTTCCGAAGGTACTGTAAACTTCTTCTACCTACTAGTTGCTTAATTTTTCTCTCTTCCTCTTTCAGTACTCGTAGAAAATTAAAAAGCATGTATATAAATCATATAGAGAAATGGAATTAGAATTGATCTTATCACTTCGATGACTTCATGTTTGGGATGACTTCCCCTCCCTCTCTTTGGACTTTGTTCATGTGTTTGGTTTAAAGTCATTATTTTTTTTTTTTGGATCGATATGCTGAATGAATTTAAAAAGCATAATCGTTTTGAGTAAAATTTAAATAAAAGTCACTAAAAATGTGATTTTACAAAAGTCTAAAACATTAATCATTTATATTATCTGAACTTTTTTAGTTTTTGATCAAAATTTCATAACTTCTTGAATTTCTCATGTCAATATAAATCTATAAAGTATACCCTTTTAAACTAACTTTAAAAATAGTTCACTAAAAATTAACATATATATATATATATATATATATATATATATAGAGAGAGAGAGAGAGAGAGAGAGAGAGAGAGATAGATAGATTATCCCAAACTGAGGAGCTTGTATTTTAAAATGCAACTCTCATGTGTTTTTTTTTTTAAATATTTGTTTACAAGACTATAATTTATATCTTTTTTCTATATAAGATTTTATTAATGAGATTTTTTTTTTTGATGTGGGTCATGTTGCAGGGTGGCTTGCGTGAAGAAAGGAGGAATTAGATTCATCATCAATGGACACTCTTACTTTAACCTGGTTTTGATAACCAACGTTGCTGGTGCAGGAGATATCCATGCAGTATCAATTAAAGGGTCGAGGACAATGTGGCAAGCCATGTCAAGGAACTGGGGTCAAAATTGGCAAAGCAATTCCTATCTCAATGGCCAGAGTCTTTCTTTTTGCATCACCGCCAGTGACGGTAGAACTGTGACAACCTACGACGTAGCTCCTACTAATTGGCAGTTTGGTCAAACATTCGAAGGGGCTCAATTCTAGATATACATATAATTCATTTCCAGAGTCTAATTTATAATTAAGTTGATGCAATTTTTGTACGCTCTTTTTACACGTGTAAAAGGAGGATTGGATTTGTGGAGGTCCGTTAGAGTGGCCTTCTAAAGCTGTGGTAGCTAAGTAGCACCCGCCAGGCCTTTCATAAAACGATGCAGTTTTTAGAGGTGTAATATATAGTTATGTCCTATTGTTATATTATGAAGTTCACAAACATTAGCATGGAATTTATGAAGTTCATGTTGAAAGAGAAAGAGACTGAGTCAATTGAGATTATGAATAGAAAAAATGGTTAATTTTAAATGCGTGGAGATATCTCGCCAATTCGTTTTAACTTGATAGTTTAATTCAATTCAATTCAACTTAATTCATTTCAACTTGTGCGAATTGTTTGAGTGAATAAATTGAGTTGGATGAATTAACTAAAAAAGTAAGACGAATGAGTTGAAGTATTGTTTGTATTTTGTTAACTCACCATTTATCCTATTTCATCCTGCCTACGTTATATTATTATGTACTTACATGTAACAAATACTAACACAATATGTATTAATGTATTTTAACTGGCAAGTCCTAGTCCTAAAAATCACTCAAATCACTAAACTTGATAAAAATGGAACCTGTTATTTGAAAAGGCCAAAGCATTAGCTGTTTATTTTTTCATTAGTGTCATATATAAATATATATTTGCTTGTTCAACTATTTCTATTCGGATGTGGATGTGCCTGTTAGGTAGAATTAGAATTTGTATTTAAAAAATTAATAGAGCTATTTACTTTTTAACTTTTTAATCTACCAAATTGTCTAAATTGCATGTTGAAGTTGCCAAAATAATCACTCAACCTGCTAATTTTGACAATCAACGGGTTAACAGTGCATTAAAAGTTTTTTTTACAGGAAGATAAATTTGTTAAAAAAAATTCAACCCAACTCAGGCACACTTCTAATTATTCTTATCTTTACCCTTCTTTGAAAATATTATTTAAAGAAGATTAATTTCTATTTTTTCATCAATTGTTAGATGTGTAAAACTTGATTAATATTTTTAGTGTTTGGCATTAACCCAATTTGTTTTAGAAGTGTCACAATTTCCAAGGAATTTCTTGTGAGATTTAGTTCATCTCAAAAAGGATCAAGCCGATAGGACCGAAGCACTCATATAAATTTTTTTGACTTATCTTAACTTCCAACCAATTCTGGATATTTATATTCACTTTTTATGGTTGAGGTGTTTATACTCTTTAATAATGTATTGTCTTTTATCATAGTAAAATTGTCATAATTTCATTGAAGTTGTTTTATAAGAAATGTCTAAAATAATCACAAACGAACATAAAGAAAACAAATTTTACGTAGTTCGACAATTTGTCTACATCTACATGTAGTAAAATTCAATATATGGTGAATAGGTTATAAATCATTTGACTCTTATAAATTTTCTCTTTCAAACAATTTGCACACAAAATAATCTGAGACTACGTTCATATTTATAGGAGAGAAAAATAGACAATATCTAATCAAACTTTTACTAGTCGAGTTTAAAATTAATCAAATTTATGATAGTCGAGTTCAAAACTGATCAAATTTCTACAAATTTACATTCTTCAGAATTCTTCAAAAACTTAAATTAATGTGGATACAATTTAGTAACCATAATAAATTAGAAATTATCGCAACTCAAATAGGATTTGAGCTAAAATTTTCAGCAATCTCCACCATGGCAAGAATTCATATCCCAAATAAATTAATATACCAAAACTGTCATCAAATACATTAAAAGTGCTCAAATTTCTAAATCAAACAAATCAACAGATAAACTCTGCATTCAAATGCATTTCGTGGTGTCAAATTCACCTGGGGTGACCAAAACTTCAAATCGGACATATTAGCAAATTAATGCTGCCACCAGATGCGCCCTGAAACGCCAAATTATACTCAAAATTACTAAATTCTAAAAATTAAACAAAATATGAACAAATACGCATTTCATGTCCAACCAAATGTGAACCGAGTGGAGTAACTACTCAAATTACTAAATTTAATCAAGTTCAAGTTATATTGAAACTTAACTCAAATGACACATCTTATCATTCAAACTGTCAGCATATTATCCACTAACAAATACAGCTAGATAACTGATACAAAACTCATCTATTGACAAATTTCATCTGAGAACAAACTCCACCTGAAAATCAAACTCCTCGTAATGAACTAAATAGATTCTTCCATACCAATAAAACAGAATGCATCTACTACAAAACCCTCAATCTTTTGACTTCTTCATATGGTCCAAATAGACGATCATTCGAATATAAATTATAAATATAAATAATCAACTCGAACCCAACAAACAAAATTCTCAACAGATTTAGTCATCAAAACTTTTTAAGCTCTACTACAAATAATATTTGGTGTTTCAAAACGATTAAACCAATCATTTTTATGTTCCCATAAGAAAAAATTAAATTTTAAATTCTAAACTGATTAAATTTAATATCACGGTTAAATCCGAAACAACCAAAAACGATAAGAACCACTCTGACCCGATCAAGAAAACTACACAAAAATAATAAACTGACCAAAAACGAAAGAAACAAAACTGAGTAACATTCACCGAACACTTTATGAGAGAATTATGCATGAATCACGGAACAACTGCGTAGCTAGCAATCTCTTCAAACTAAAGACTCATTTGGCCAACCGCAAATATTACAGAGAATTAATTAGAGTGTGCGTTTGAACTCGATTTTTGACGTATAATATACCGTTAGAATCGTCTTGATGAGACGAAACTTCTAGTATATTTAAAAATAAGTTTTGATCATTTCGAATTCTGAGCAGAGAGTAAAAAATCAGCTGTAATAAAAGCTCTTATACCACTTATTGTACAAAAAAGGCACGGGAAAATCACAAGCGAATGCAAAGAGACAAGTTTTACATGATTCGACAATTTACCTACATTCACATGTGGCAAAATTCAATATATGGTGAAAATGTTACAAATCACTAGACTCTCATAAATTCTCTCTTCCAAACAACTTGTACACAAAATAATTAATCTGAGACTACGTTCATATTTATAAGAAAGAAAAAGAAATCTAATCTAATCAAACTTGTACTAGTATAGTTCAAAACTAATCAAACTGCTACAAATTCACATTTTCAGAACTCTTCAAAAAGTTAAATTAATGTGGATATAATTTAGTAACCATGATATACTAGAAATCTATCCCAACTCAAATAGAATTTGAGCCAAAATTTTCAACAGAAGTAACTCTAATTTTAGATAAATCACATACAATGAGTGTCTCTGTGCATACGTGATCGCATTGTTATTTCAATTATTTTTTGTTTTCTGTCATAATATCATAAAAGGCTTAATCATTATGACCGCTATAGTTAAAAAAACAATTATTCAATATTTGATGCAATAGTTCACTTTAATTATTAAAACACATATTTTTACAAGTTTAACAGAACATTAATAATTCTGTTAAATACACCCAAAAAAATGAAATTAGAACATCAACTAAATTTACGCCAAGAGTATTGAAAAGTAATTATAATTGTAGTTGAGATAAGATCTCAATTTATTGTTTCCCGTTATAATTGAATTCAATGATTCATAAAGAACAATAATTGGTAGACTGGTGTGGGGGCATTACCACCTGCCCTGCCATTGATTTACTATGAATAATGGAACTCAAACCTAACATCGCCATCGATTGTTACCACCAAATAAAAAATAAAAAAACAAAACAAAACAAAATAAAGAATTCATATTATATTGAATATTTCAATTACAAATCCATGGAATCTTACACTTTTTTCATTGTAGGCACCTAAAGATATTCCGTTTACGCTTAGCCCCGACTAAAGATATTTCATTTGCTATGGGATAGCAATTTTTCTTGTCCCGTCTTGTTTCTGCATGTTTTTATCTCGTTATGTATTGATTTTTTTCGTTCAACTTCTGATTATATAAAATAAATATTTTTAAAATATGAATACTTGTACAAAATTTATTTTTTCAAAATATAATGAGACTAAAGCATAAAAATATTATATTTATTTATCATTTTGTAACTCTATGTTCTTACATTTTATATTTTTAGTTCTAATAATTCGTCTTCTATTACTTTATTTTTATTATTCTCTTAAATTTTACAAATTATATTAGATATATCCTCACCCCGCTTCCACCCTGCTATTTTTCGATATTTTTTTTCTTGTCCCCTCCTCCATTAAATAGGAAATGAGAATAGTATAGTTCATCGCTATCCTGCTTCACCCTATTATCATTCTTCGTAAAGGGTAACTGTGCCACATTCATAAGGTTATTTCATTACAATTGGAGTGTTATGGATAATTGGATATGAATCACAAAAATGACTTATTTGTATTTGCTATACGGGCAAAAGATTGCATATATTCTACTCTTTTTAGGTTTTGTAGTGCGAGAAACTCATGTAATGAGTTGCTATTTTGCTATTTTTATTCTTGCTTTCCAATAGTAAAAAAAATCTAACTTATTTTGAGAAAACACCCAAACAAGTTGCAACCCCAGCCCCACCCCCAAAAAAAGAAGAAGAAAAACAAAAAAAAATCTTTTACAAGTTACAAATTTAAGCCCATCTTTACATTTGAAATAGGCTTTGGCCTCTCTACCTAGGAAACAGAAACCAAAAAGGGCCTAGTTTGGGTCAAGGCCTAGCTCTCCCCATAAACCCAGCGTAAACTTTTGGAGCCCAATAGATCCAATTTGAAAAAAGACCCCCCAAAGTCCTCTATTTACGGCACCATCTTGACCAAAACTGAAAATAGAAAGATGGGTATAAATTAATGGGCCAATGTACCAACAGATAGCCCACTATCTTGTAAAAGAGCAACTAAACAGTGGACAGTGGATTAGGAAAAAAATTGATGTTTGTTATTTTCATATACTCGTAGAAATATCAGCATTTTATCTTCAAGGTGGCGTTTCGATTTTGAATTTTTTTTAGAGAGGTCTCCAAATGATTCAAGACAAAGGGGACCAACTTGTTCCAATGAGTAAAAAAAAAGACTTTTTTACCTAAACCCATGTGTTGGGACATATTGGATACACTTCATCAGGTCAGTTCAAACAAAAATAAGTGAGATTTTTAGACTTATGATATGGGCAGGCTTCAATTCCCATATCTAGAAGTTTAGGTGTGTGCATTCCACGGGGGTCTCCTCCAGCATGGGAGTCCACTCTAATCAACCATTACTTGAATAGTGACTTTTCATGAGCTCAACTTGTTCTTTCACGGATTAAAAAATACCTCTCCATCCAAATTTGTGTCCACGGGCTGATAAATGCATTTCATTGGGCTTGTTTTGATGGATGAATGAGACTTTTGGGCCTATAACGGGGGTAGGCTACAAACATCAAAAAGTTTGGGTGTGTTTGTACGTTATAAGGATCAATAGAACATCCTCGAATCAGCAATTGTCTATATAATGGTGTCTTGTGAACTCTACCTTGTCTTTAATGCATTTAATGCATGGGTTAAAAAAAATTGTTGTAATAGAGTCTTCACATTCTTATTATCAACTCCCACTATGTCATTAAATTTTTTTATTTGTTCAACAAAAGTAATATGTGAATACTACATAATATTTATATAATGAGGGAGTTTATATTTTTAATAAAATTATTTTTTCTAACACATTTTTCAAAAAAATAGTTGATATTAATTCAAACTTAGATCATATGGTCATAATATCATTTTTTTTTATATAAAAATATGATTTATCATTTTAACACATTTTAAAAAGAACGGTTGAGATTAACTCAACTTTACATCCTACAATTAAAATTTAATCTTTTAAAAAATATCTTCTAATGTTAAGCATTAATTTTTGACAAACTCATTTCAAATCTTTCATCTCTCAATTAGACAAAACTCATCATTTTAAATCACTCTTTATCAAACAAACTCATTCCCTAAAAAAATTCAATCATCTCTCTCCCTATAAAATAAAATGATTATACCATATCTATTCTCTCTTGTTCCTTTCTTACGCACCATTGTTGCGTGCCAAATTAAAAGAAGCTGTGCACACGTTTATCCAGATAAAAATAATTTCCTTTGGAGTCAATCGGGCTTGTTTGGCATAAGCCACCTTCAAGAAGTGCTAATAATAATTTAAGCGGTGGTTGTTAAATAATAATTTAAGTGGTGTTTAGTATTGCTAAAACTAGTAACTTATAACAGAAATTGTGACTTGTAACTGAAATATAAAAAATAATAATTATAAAGTATAACGGAAATTATAAGTATTGAAAAAAAAATTAACTTAATAGCAAAAAATTAAAAATTATTAACAGTAACTTTGCTTTTGAGTGGTGGTGGTTTGGTGGTAATTTTTGGGTGGTGGCGTTGGGTGGTAGTGTTGGGCGGTGGTTTTCAGTGGGTGGTGTTGGGTAGAGGTTTTCGGTGATTTTTGGATTCTTTTTTAGTGGTGATGGTTTGGTGATTTTTAGGTGGTGGTGGGTGGTGGTTTGTGTTGTTGAGTGGACAGCTATTATGGATAAATTCTTTACGAATTAGATACATTTAGTTATATTTATATATAAAAAATCAAGATATGATGATATATATCCCAGGGTCTTTAATTACTGGTGGTGGGTACTAGATGTTGGTAGTTTTTAGTTATTTTTTTCCCCATTTCCTAATGGATTGGATTGGATGAGGAATGAAATATGGTATTTAGATGTATTTGGATTTTAAAATATTAGAAATTGTGTATAAAAAAAAGTTTATAATATATGATGGTCTAAAAGTTATTTAGCATTTTGACTCATCTCTGTTAATAAGGAGTAATATGTAATTTTTGATGCTTTGAAGTGTTGATTGTATTTAACTAAAATACTTCAAATGAGATATTTGTAATTTAGCTAAAAATAAGTAATGAACAGATGGTACTATTTTTTTTTTTTCATGACAATATGATTTGTGTAGGCATTCAATTTACTTTGTTTAAAATAAATAATCTACTGAAAACAATAAACTAACAATAATGCTATAGTGGCCAAATTATTCTATCAAATAATGTGACATGTTTATAAGCACGGATATAAATAGAGTTCATACCGAATCCACTACATCAACATTTGTAGTATTGCCACACTATTTGATAAAATAATTTATTCAAGTAATTTGATCATTGTAACATTATTGATAAAATAAACTATATTGATTATTAAACTAAACTCCTTTCTGGGATGTCTAGAAAGAATAATTTTTAAGAGATTTAGCATTTTGAAAAATAGAAAAAAAAAAGTAAAATTATTTGTGATAAATTATTTAGGGTAGGTTTTTTCTTTTTTGTTGAAATGAAATTCTAGCTTTTTGCATTTAAGTTATATTGTTTGAGATGTTGTGATGAATTTTTGTTTTTTTAAGGTAAAGTTAACTTTTTAAATTGAAGATATTATAATCATTTTAATTGAAAAAAATTACAATATTTAAGATATATTTAAGTTTCTTTTCTTAAAAAGTAAGTAAAAAAGTCAATGAACCTTTTAAAAATGCAAACTACAATTTTCTTTTAATGACCAACAGCCCAATACTACAGCTTAAATACTGTTTCCTTTGAAAATGTGAAATAGGAGCTAAGCTAAGCCCATTTCCAGCCCATAATCAACTGGTCCAGTCTTTAAATGGGATAGAAGCTGCTTTATAAAAAAAAAAAAGTCAAATTATTGCATTAATTTCAGTTGTCTTTTCGTTTCATTTTCACAACCTTATACTTTTATTCATAAATATATAAAATAAAATAAAATACATTAACCTACCTTCGCTTATAACTAGTACCTACACCACTGCGATTAGAGACTGGGGCGAGTGTTGTGGGAACGGGGGTCTACGCTGTGCATTAATGCACAGTATGATTATGATATGCTGTGCAAGTTAAATATTTTAGTTTTTATTATATTTTTTATGATTTGATTAGTTTATTTGTAAAACTCATCAAATTTTTTAATTATATTAAAAAAAAAAAGTTGATCTAATATTATTATCTAAGTGATCGGTTAATATTAGTATCTACAAATAATTGAATAGTAATTATAATTTTAAAAAAAATAATTAAACAAATATTAACCGATCAGTAAGATATTGATATCATATCAACTTATTGTTTGATATAAATAATAAATTCAACAAACACTATATAATAAATAAATTTAATTATAAAAATATATTTAAAAATAAAATATTTAATGTCTACAACACACTACTTGCACAAACACGTATCGGGTGTGGGGCCTCAAGCCCATTGTTGCTTTTTAATAGGCATAATTTTACAATATATTTTGTAATTAGAATCTTTTATTAATGTCTTTATTGACAAATTTAGTTTTTTAATTTTTTGATTAAAAATATCAAAAAAATTAAAATTAAAATTGTTTGTTTGGCCTAAAGATAAAAAAAATTGAAAGAATTAAAAAATTAAATAAAAACACGAACTCTCAAAATATTTTATTTAAATTCTTATTGCTTTTAAAATATAACAATATCTCTCATTTGTAACTTATTTACTACCACTATCAACTATATATAATTGTTAATATCAAAAAGGTAAGATTGTCCGCTTAAAAGTTAAATTAACAAACAACCTACTTTAAATTCAATTTATTTATTTTTGATTAAAAATGTAAACAAGTAAAAAAATTAACTTTTAAGGTAGTTGACAATCGAGATCTAAGCGCCTGTTTGAGATGCCTAAAAAGTTTAGTTTTTAAAAATTTTAGCTTTTTTAGAAAAAAGAAGAATAAAAAAATTATATTATTTGAGATAATTTTCTATTGTTGTTTTTTTATTTTTTTACTTTTTATTAAAATATCTCAAATATCTTTATTTTTAGCTTTGAAGTTATAATATATGAGTTATTGGTATGACTTTTTTATTTTATTTTTGGGACTAGGGTTTACTTTTTTATATAATTGTATTATAGTAATTTTTTTTGAAAAAAAGTTATGTAGTTTCGGATATGTATTGACTCTTTTCTTTAAATTAAGATATGAGAAAAAAGTTAATTTCTTTAAAACTAAATAGTGCAATTTAAAAGTTAATTTTTTTACAAAAAAAAAAACTTAAAAACTACCCCAAATAGGCCTTAAGCAGGGTTATGTAAAATAAAATTGAAAATTTTAAAGAATAATTCTTTTTTAGGGTATCATAAGAGATTTAGTTTAATAAGTTTTTTTTATTTGAAATAATTTTTTTATATCTAATATACTCTCATTTAAAACATGATCATTTATATTATGATTTTCAATTCCTAAATTGTAGGAGTTACAAATTTTAAGATTTTCAATCTTCGCTGCACTTTTTTTTTTCTCTCTCTCTCTCTCTCTCAAATCAAGAAAAACTTGAGGCTTGAACAAAATTTTCTAAGCTATTTTGAATGTGAGAATCTTTGACAACACGAGCCGGTTCTCTTACTCGAACCATTAAGAACACTGGTCGGCGACACGAGAGCCTTTCGAATGTGAAGACGAAATGAGCTGGAAGCCGAATGGAATAAGCGGCGTGGCGTGGTTGGATAGAGGGATGAATACGAACTCCGATGAGGGCCTCCTGGAGGTGAAAATTTATGGCGACATGAGTCAATTCCCTTACTCGAACCGACAGGGAAACCAGTCGGCGATTTGGATCTCCCGAATAATTTGGAAAACGTTCCGGGTGGAGATGGAAGAAGTGAGGTGGTTCGTGATGGCGGACGACGACACAATTTTCGTGTCGGACAACCTCGTAAGGGTTCTATTAAGATTTGGTAATTTTTTTATACATATTATCTATATGATTAGTATGCAACTGCAACAATTATCAGTTGTAAATTTTGTATTGAACAATTTTGAAGGCACTTATCTGTTGAACACTGATACAATTATCAGTTGTATGTTATTACTAAATGCACACAGATCACCTAAACCACTGATACATTTTATCAATTTAAAACTATATTATAAAAAGATATTGTAACAGATACTTAATACTGATAAATGTATCAGTTGCATATACGTAGTGAATTGAAATATATTTACATTATATTTAATACTGATAAATATATCAGTGGCATATACTGATAAATGTATCAGTTGTCACATTTAGTTGTGATGAGTTGAAACATATATCAAAACTAATGATTTTGTAGATTTAAAAATATATCAAATTTATATATGTAGTGAAATAATTTTAAAAATGTATCGTTTGTATGTAAATGTGTATCGTTTGTATGTATTATGACGGCGAGTAATTTTGCCTAGAAAAAGAGAAATTACTTGATTTGAGAGATACGCAATATTTGAAAAATATTTAAAAAGATTTCAAATTAATATATATATATATATATGTTGCTTAATTTAAAGATATGTAAAAATAGAATATTAATGGTATTTTCGTCAGTTATTTATAGTATGAAAAAAAAATTTATAAAATTAAAAAATAATAGAATTTTTACTTAAATTTCTCAATAAAATAAAATTCATTAGCTACGCAAGAAAACATTTGTTTAATTATTTTAAAAAAATGATATTTATAAGCACAACAGGCACCCTAACAGCTGCAGTTACATCCAATCCCCGTTTAGATTGTTCACCCTTGTATCCAAAATTCCAAATTACTCCATAGATTTCAGTGATCTGCTTCCCACGGGTAAAACTCTCTCTCTCTCTCTCTCTC
>JAOTRH010000006.1:8396085-8420977 GCA_034768845.1 Heliamphora exappendiculata | reverse complement strand
CACACACACACACACACGCACGCACTGAATGGTGTTTATGTTTATTATTCTCTTTCTGTCACTCACACCCCCACACAAACACAAACATGTTTGCCTTGGTGACTGCGTCAATGAATTTTATGTGTCAAGGATTTATTATATTTAGAAAATGTATCGAAGTTTCAAACTGAACAATCTCATACCGCTTTGAAGATATCTAAATATGTTCTAGACTCTCTGATACTTCTAGATAGTCATGCCCCGTCTTTCAATTATTGTATTAATATCAGATTTCCTTCCGTGTTACTTGGTGTGTATTGCATTTCTGGTTTAGTGTGGTGCTAACCTCCTAGAGTTTCACTTGTTTACTAGACACGGTAGAGTGTCCGTTCTATATTGTAGAGTCTTCCTTCTATAATATACGACTAATGTGAATTTTCTGGCCTTTTTGTTGGTGTCAGGATGATATGCCAAGGCCAGGTCAAGCACCCCGCCCTGCTGGAGCGGCAGTTCCTCCCCGGACTTGAAACCCACTGCTTGTTATTCTCCAGTACTAGGCTTTGGTTTTGTTTGATGCAGAGTTTCATTGTGCCTTTTATATATAAAGGTTTTGACCTTAAGCATTAATTATATTCTAGTTTCCCTGGCTTATTGCCATGCTATCGTACTGAATTTGATGGGATACAATTTGTTTGCATTTTGAATGAAGCTTTAATGTGACTTTGCTTTTTAAATTTTACGGGTAAGCTTCATGTATTAACTAGACACGGTTACTTATGAAATAGGGAGGGCTCGAAAACATTGATCCCAAAGATTCAGGAAAGTGGCCATCTTTTCTGATAAGGTAAAACCTGTGATTTTGATTGTTGGCATCCATCTCTTGCCAAATGCAAATGACATAAGAGGATGCTGTTCACACCTACTGTATTTGTTGAACCCCTTGGGGTCAGCAGCAGGTCATTAACACAACTTTTATACATGTTACATAAATAATATTTCTGATTTGATGTTTGCAATGCCCCCATTTGTTGCTGCATAGTGTTGTTGTGGACCTTGCTTGGTGAATTATGCGTGGTGCATCTTACAGAATATTGACTGCTACTATTGTTGTGTGATTTCATTCTGTTGAGGGTGCTAATTATATTGAATTGAGTGCAATTTGCGCAACGTGACACTTTAATGGTTTTGCTTCATACATACTATTTGATGTGTTTGCAAGGATTGCTACTTATCTACACCTGGACATTTTCTTTATTTTACTGCTTATGTTTTTATTAATAATTTAGTTGCAAATGTGTATGAAGGATTTTGGAGAGCCCGGAAGTCAACTAATGTAGTCCATTTTTATGCCCAAACATACTTAGGTGGTCAGATAAAGTGGCAAAAAGGGAATGAGCAAAACTTGTCTTTCCTCTTTGATCATTTGTTTGGGGGCCCTTTGGTCCTGGTCTACTTTCTTGGGGTGGTCAAAAGTTTTATTGTATGCT
The DNA here is from genome assembly GCA_034768845.1 of Heliamphora exappendiculata. NCBI lineage: Eukaryota > Viridiplantae > Streptophyta > Magnoliopsida > Ericales > Sarraceniaceae > Heliamphora > Heliamphora exappendiculata. Next base: position 8,419,511 of record JAOTRH010000006.1, on the reverse strand, counting down.
TTTGCTTGCACGCGATCTGTCATCCTGTTTTGGTAGATCAATTATTTATTTATGTTTGGTACTTCTGCCATTTTATATCTCATGAAGTATCCAAATGTAGTGTATTATAATGGTGGAGGAAAGGCCAAACACTTTGGAGATTAGCCTAACAGAATGATCACATGCTTCGGCCTAGCTGGAATGGCCAAACACTTCGGCCTCACTGAAATGGCCAAAATCTCTGGCCTAATGGGAAATGTCATTTGTTAGCATACCTTTTTGAAACTAAATGATGATATGGGTTTTCTGGGCTGTTTTAGTTTTGTGTAAATTTTGACTTGATTTAAAGTCAAGTTTTTATTTTTTTGGCTTATTAGTTAAATAAGCAAAAAAGTGATTTTTAAGTTCCCATGCAGAGAGAATTTTATGATTTGAAAATTATTTTTTTGGTGTGATTTTTAAGTCAACCAAAAGTGATGAGAATGTGGGTCCTGGTTGAATTATAAGTGTGGTATGGTTTTTAATAAAATGTGGGGCCTAGTTGAATTATATTTAATAGCTCTGTATTTATTGTCAGAACAAGGATCTCTGGGCGACAAAATTGTGGTTTGGGGTTGGGTGAGTACGAAGTAGATGTTTTTCTTCCTTGATAAAAAAAAAAAAAAATCTGATTGCCAGAATTGAAGCTGCTAGTGGTGGTGTTTGGTATCATTGAAATTAGCAGCTTATGGATTATAGATTTTTATAGAAATTGTAAGTGTTTAGTAAATATTGTAGATTGTAGCTGAAATAAAAAAAAAGATAATTATAGTTTGTGGCATAAGTTGTGGGTGTTTGGTTAGATTAACTTATAAGTAAAATTGGTAACAAGAAGTTAAAAATTGTAAAAGTTGTAAAAATAAGCCTTGCCAAACACCTCCAGTATGTCTCATAAGTTAACGGGCTTCAAGTTTCAGAGTTTGAAGGGTGTTTATCTAAAGCTTATTATCAATTTCTGTGAGTAATTTATGGACTTGTTTGTCACTACTACTTAAGTTGGGTTTTTTTTTTGTTGTTGGTGTTTTTAACTTTCGTTTTCCAATAAACAACTTTTACGAGTTCAGCTGTAACAAACTTCTTTAGAGTTGGCACTTCCTATTTACACAGTAAAATTTCAAACTCATAACGACATTGTTTGTAAATGATGTAATTGTTTTTAAACAAAGTCATAGTAAAACGAGCTTAACCTAATTTCAAAAATAATAGACAGGTGATCGGTGGTGTTTGAGATTATTGAAAGTAGAGGCTTATAAATTATAATTTATAGTAAAAATTGTAAGTGTTTGGTAAAATCTAAAATTGTAGTTGAAATAAAAGAAAAAATAATTATAATTTGTAGTAGAAGTTGTGAGTATTTGAAATAAATTATAATTTGAAGTCAAAAATAGTAGTAAGAAATTAAAAACTATTAGCTCGAGTTTTCTCAAACACTTCTATCATTGAATAGAATTTGCCTTCTCTGCGTAAGAGTACCAAAATATTAGATTAAAAATATATAAAAAAAAATTCTTAGTTATCAGAATTAAACTCTAAAAATTAAGAGTTATCATTTAAGCCTAATAAATCAGTGCTAGCTATTACAGTAGAAAAATTCATGTAATTGAATATAAATATTTTTAAGAACAGGACTCTTGGGGAAAAAAGAAGTGATAATTAGTTAAAGGTTCAATTATTTGTAAGTCATGATTGATTTGAAAGAATAGGAAGTATTGGATTGTACTACAAAAAAAAATTGTGATAATTACCCTATATATATATATGTATGTATATATGAGACTTATCTTTTTAAAACTTAATCTCTTTGAAATGCTGGTTTCAATTTTGGTTCACTAAATTAGACTATTAATTTCTATGTAGAGGACTAATACTCATGTATTCATAAAGATTATTTATCTCATCATTTTCAATTGAACTATTTAAGGCTTATTATGAATTATATTTTTTCTCATTTAATGGTCAAAATAAAAATTTTAACTCTTATCATATATTTCTCATCACTCATTTTAACTCCCGTTACTAGTGGTGATCGATTCTGATGATTTTCTAACGATTATTCGATGATTTTTTTGGCAACCCATGAATTACTTAATTTTTGTTGTTTGCTTTAGCATGGACCACATATAACAGCAAAACTTCACTATTAACTATATTTGAATATTATGATTTATCTTTATTCATAAACTTACACTATATTTATTGTCATAAACTCATTTGCCACCGCAATTACACAAAATTGTAAATGTTCACTTTTTATGTATTTAAACAGTTAAAGTTATCTCTATTTTAAGGGTCGTCGAAAGTGATCGTCGATGGTTACCAAAAGTTGTAAAATGTTAAAAATAAATTATTAGAAATACAAGAGAATCATGAAATCAATCATGCTATGATGATTAATATATTTTTACTATATTTTATTTATTATTTAATGCGACACATTCATAATAATGGAATATTAATGAGAATTACGTCGGACCTAGTTACTTTATAAATAAATTGGGTGGTTCTAACATTATATTATAAAACACACCAATAATTACAAATTAGTGGAAAGTCCCAACTAAGAACTTTGATAACACATAAGAAGCATTAAGGAAAGGTAATTAAGTAAATCAAAATGGATGATTTGAGTAAAGCGTTTAAAAATGCCAACATATCATGGTGCACTTATCCAAGATGATGGCATTTTTGAGCAAGTCATTCATTATCATGATGCCTAATAACATTAATACCCCTGATATCTTTCTTATTCCATCACAAATTCTCAGATTTTCTCCCCCTTTATAACTAGTGAAACTTAAGTAATGGTGTTTACTAATTAATTTTCATTTAGGCTTCATTTGGAAAAAAGTTATTTTATTTTATTTTTCTTTTGAAATTTCTCGAAAACACATTTTTTTTTCTAGATGCTTGCAAAAACAAAAAATGTAGAGAAATGAGACCTTAAAAGTTTTTGGGTTTAACTATTATGTGCACTCACTATCTGGATTGTATAATTAAATATCAAAGTTGAAAAAAAAAGTTAAAATAACAACAACTAAATTTAAATTTGTCTTAACAAAAGACAATTTTTTTATTAGAAAAGGTTAGGAGATTTAAGTACGTTAAAAATTTAATATAAAGTCGAACAAAAAATTTACCGAATGCAAGATAAGTTTTCAAAGAAAGAAAGAAAATTCTTCACATGAGAGAAAAAAAAAAAAAAACCTTCCACGCAAGAAAGAGAAAACTTTACACATGAGAAAAATCAAATCTCAATATAGGGAGAATTACAAAATTTTATGCGAAGGGGCATTATCAAAACACATTAAAGAACATGAATAAATAAAAAGGGAACACCCATTTAACATTGTCAAATTTTAAAGTTATGTAGATTTTTTAACTCAAAATTCTAATCAAATTTTTCGTCTACTAACTTATTTTATTATAAAATTATGAAGTACAATCTGAATATTATATTATTTCATTTTTTTTTGTAAATAATTCGGCTTCAACTTGCATTGTAACCGCATCAATTTAAAAAAAAAATATTTATATTTTCTCTTTTTTGGGAGCAGAGTGCTGTGAGGAAAGTCACAGCAACTCTGCTGTGAGTCTTTTTTTTTGTTTCGGTGAATTTTTATGATTTGATTAGAATTATTTATTATTTTATATTTAATGAGTAGTTATTTTGTTTAAAAAATCAGGTCCATTCGATATTGTATTCATATGATCGGTACACATTTACAGTACATTTTACTTTCAAAATTCTATAAATTGGTTAATTTTATTGAACACAAATATGCTTCAATCATATGAATAATAATGTCCGATTATACTGATTTTTTTACAAAAACTACTATTCATTAAATATAAAAATAATAAATAATTCCAACCAAATTATAAAAATTCACTTAAAATATCAAAAATACTCACACTGTGACTTCCCTCGCAGCAGGAAGCTGCTCTCCTCTTATTTTTTTATTTAAATTTTTTCTAGAGTTATGTAGAATACGAGATAGGATTTTGACACGTCATGTAGGCGTAAGAAAGGAACGGCATTGGATTAAAAAAAAAAAAAGGTAAGGAACGGCATTGTGCACTAAATTCCGGTTTCACAGTATTTCATAGTTTTCGTGTGTAGTTAATTAATTGAGTACGGGACTTGTAAATGTAACCGAGGGGCGGCAAATCGTTAACGAGCAACCAAACGACGCCGTCGGCGCTCCACATTTGCCCCTACCCTCGTGGTGTCGTCCAGTCCCTAAATCCATGTGCTCTTCACACCAAAACTCATAAATTGTCTTTTCCCATTCCCATTTTGCTTCCTTTGCGTCACGTCGCGTCTCGTCTCGTCTCGTCTCGCCGCGGCAGACATTATAGAAAAGAGAGAGAGAAAAAGAGTGATTTACAGAGGAAAACGAACAATAGATATGTAGAGGAGAGGGGGCCTTTTTTTGGTACAAAACAGAATCGCGGAAAGCAACACCCAATTCTCCTTTAAATCCCTTTCTAAACCGACTCATCATCTGGGTTTTTGTCCCGATCCCCGAATTTTACGTTCCTTTTTCGATCATATACATGGACATGTAGTTCTATAGGTAGATTATATGTACGCATAGGATGATTGATGATAACGCCCTCTCTATAAGTCCTTTCATGGCCCTCTGGAAACATTTTTCCCCCCTCCCAATCAAACCCTTTTCACACCATGCCCATAATTCACGTAGGATGATTGACGATAACGCCTTTTGCTTCTGAAAACCTCGATTGTGTTTTTTCGTCGTTGATGGCCTCTTCTGGGTTTGGTTTGTATTGTAACTCTGTTGACTCTTGAGGAGTTTTAATTTAGATTTCTTGGGGTTCTATGGGCGATCTTCAAGTTTGTTCTCGACTGCCAAACGGCGTCGTGGATGAAGATCGCCCGTTTGCGATGTCGTTGTCGTCGCTGCCGTTACGGACGCTTAACCCTGATCCCTCATCAATTGGGGAGGATAGTTGGGCGATAGCTGAGCAAACCACCCAAGAAGTGATATGTTGCATTCACCCAACTTTGGACTCTGAGGAGAAGAGGAAGGATGTGATTGAATATGTTCAGAGACTCATCAGATGTTCTATCGGATGCGAGGTTAATTCAATGGCTCACTTCTAGTTGTGTACAATTTTGGGGTGGTCAAATTTCTATCTGGGTTGTTCTCTATTATTTCTGTTTTTTTATGGGTTTTTTTCTTTTTGTGAAGTTCTATTTTCCATTTTGTATTGTTCATCTTTAGGTTCTTTTTTATTTTTAATTTTTCAATTTCTTGTGGTTTTGTTGATGTGTTACTTTTGCAATGTCCCCTATATAGAGGAAGCCTGTTCCATGTCGGAATGAGTTCAAAATGCATGTGAGAACAATTCCAATCCTGAAGTGCTTGTTCAGGCACGATTATTTTCCAGCTAAGAGGCCTCACTCTGCTTTTGGGCGCGTTCTGTATATAGTTGTTTGGTTCTATGCATGGGATATTAGAAGCTGTATCGATCTGTTTTGTCATGGAGACACTTTGTGGCTCATTTCAATTTCTATTTGTCGAATTGTACAGAGAATGATCCTTTCTGGGTAGTTTCTCATGTTTATGTCTTATGGCACAAATGACATTTGCAGCATTCCGAATTGAATTATAATTTTTGGTAGGGTCAAAGCCTGATTAAGCAATCAGTCTCTTAGAACCTATGAATTGCCACTTAGGAAGCATGTTAAGTTAGACCTGTAGATCGTTAACATTCATTTGTTAGCCCTGGCATAGGTCCCTAATACTTATTGTATATGTCGTTGCTGGGTTATCCACAAAAAGTGTAATTTTATACAAATGATTGTGGATATCATTTGAGTGTCTTAGCTTCTTCAACCTATTTCAGAGAAGCACTGATATTGCTAGAAGGTAACCGTATCCATATCGCAGCTGTAATTTGAAAATGAATTTCTTTAATTTCGAGAAGTATCACATGTTCCCATCTGTAATTTGAAAATGGATTTCTTTAATTTCGAGAAGTATCAGGTGTTTTACGGATACTCTTAAAGTTTACATATCCAAACTATTATGAATTTGAAGTTGTAACATTTCTTGCACAACATTAGAGTATAGTTGTGAGGATAAATATTAGAATATTTTTCCAATACTTTGCTTAAATATAGTAGAATTAAAAAGTCCCTGCTTTCTACAATTAAACAAGCAAGTAAAATGTATAAAACATTTTGGCATGGTAACACTTTAGTGCAAAAGAGAAGAACTGGGGCAACACTAGGGATTATTAGGTTATCTCAATATAAAAATTTTAGAAATGAAACTTTTATAAGACATTGAAAATTAAAAAGTAAACTGGATTTTAAAACTTAAATTAATATCTAATTACTAAAGGTTGGTATTTTGCATTAGAAAATTATGGGGTCTTCTCGCCATTTTAAAGCTTATTTACAATAGAATACTAAAAATCCTAAAAATAATAGATTTATAGAAGTGTACTGCCGGTACCATATCCTTTTTTTTTTTGTCGTATCGCCGTATGGTATCCATATCCCGTATCGATCCTTGCTTCATAGATTTCTACTATGTGCTACTGCCCTATGATCTATTATCCCAATTCCACAATATGAATTGTGGTACACATATGTTGCAGTCACTAAATTTGGCAACCCTTTTTTTTTCATTAATGCCCAGTTCTTCCCTTTCTTTCTCCTTTTGCAAGAAAATAATAACCTATGTATTAAGATATGATTGGATACAAGGTTTAGTTGTACATTTGGGTAGTAACCTAACTTTTTAGATGCAGAAAGAAACTATGTAGCTTTCTTGGATGGTTATACATATAGGCCTCCAAGGATGATTCAATGAATAGGAATAATAGTGCATGTCGAGTATGATGGGCATATCATACTTAATTGCTTTTCCCTCGCATTAGTTTTTCCTAGACTGACATTTGTTGCCTAAACATGTTACTGGTTACGGATTCATGGTTTGAATGTAGAGTTCTGGGTTTATGTCCAGCATTTTGACATTGCCATTTACAATTTTTCCTAAACTTTACAGATTGTGGCACGTACAATCATACTGTTTAAGTGGATAATTATGAGGACCTCCTCTTTACAAGCTGAGATATATTGCAACTAATGCCTGGATCCTTCAACGCTTTGAATTAAAATTGAGATTCCTATCTCTAATCGATGATTTCTAATGCAGTGGGATTGTAAAACATCTTTACATGAGCAAGCCATGTGGGAAGGTCTATCACTCCATTTTGTTGAAGTACTTAGAAGTTCAGCTTTATTGATTCTTTGTGCACATTTTGCAGGTTTTCCCATATGGCTCTGTGCCACTAAAGACCTATCTTCCTGATGGAGATATTGATTTGACTGCCCTTAGCAATCCTACTGTTGAGGAAACTTTGGCCCGTGATGTACTTTCTGTTCTGCAAGGGGAAGAGCAGAATGAAAATGCTGAGTATGAAGTGAAGGATACACAATTCATTGATGCTGAGGTTTTCTTCATTCTGATGCTTTTCTGTGAAATCTTTCGTTCCAATCTTCAAATTTTCCCTACATTGAGTTTATATTTCTGTTAGAGACTACACTCCCACATTGCTTGAATATGGAAGGGGTGATCCCTTACTATAATGTTGGATTTTTACACGTAAAAGTTTAAGCTTTTGGGTTGGATGCAATGGTTTTACATGGTAACAGAGTGGGGCCCATTACGCCTACTTTGAAAAAAGATAAAAAAATTTCACACCCTACGATGACAAACCGAAGAAAAAAGTTGCATGATAATAGACAAAAAAGTATAAAATAAATAAATATATAAAGAAATGAGAAGCTACACGTGAAAAGTGGCTGCACGTGAGGCGAGGATTATGAGATCACAATTCCACATTGCTTGGGTATGGAATTGGTGATTACTTAATATAATGTATGGAACTCTTCACCCAATTACTTAAGTTTTAAGGTTGAATACAAAGTTTAAACAATTTCCAATTGTATGATCTTGGGCATATTGTAATATCCAATTGTAATAATCTTCTAGATGACAGGTATTCCCTTTTCATGACACAAGCAGGATGCTGATACTCGAGGTTTTCGCTTTGAGTGAATCTCTGTTAAGGAAAAGTTAGATCCCCTTTGTTTACCTTTAGATTACAGCCAGCAGCTCTCCTCTTCCTAGATTTTTGGAATTGCCTTTGTTTGTATTGACATATTATCGGCCAATTTTCAGCAGGTTCTTTCAGTTCTGACCATGCTTTTATGCTTGCTACTTGTTCTGAACTTCTGTCTGATTTCTCCCATGATGGAGCTTCTTTAGTTTCCTTCCATTCATTAGGCTTGAAAATTAGTTGTTGACAGGAATCAAGCCTTTACAAACAGCTGCTTGTGGCAGAATTCCTCCATTTAGCAGTGCGCATAATGGGACCTGTGGATTGCAGAAATAGTCTCTTTAATCTGTTTGAATTGGCTTTTTCCTCAGCATATGCCTGTTGGTGACATTAATATGCTTGAATTGGCTTTTTCTGCAGCATATGCCTGTGGGTGACACGATTGTCAGTTTTTTCCATTCATTTCCAATAATCATTTGAAAAAGTGCAATTTGCATGGATGACATTATACCTTCCTCTAATCATATTCTTTATCCAACTTGAACACTCAGTCTTTGATTTTATTTTTATTTTTGGATTTTCAAGCTCTAAAATCCTGTACTGACAATACTATGCGTGGCATTGATGGCAGGTTAAACTGGTGAAATGCCTGGTGCAGAACATTGTTATAGACATCTCCTTCAATCAGTTAGGAGGACTTTGTACTCTATGTTTTCTTGAGCAGGTAGGATCCAAGACTTATTGTTAGGATTTGAAATGCGTGTTGTCTTTTTTTTTTCTTTCCTTTTTTATTGGGCTTACTTTAACTCTAATTATGCCCACCAGAAATCATCCTGCTTTATTCAATTCTTTTTGTAGAATTTGAGAAATGGCACCCCAGAAGTAGAGCAAGATTTACATATTTTCATTAAAGATATATGTTTTGGAAATGAGCTAATTTGACTCAAATCGTTTTGACGAAGTGGTGTCTTTAATGAGCTAAATGGATTTAAAACCCTTTTTGTGATAATCCATTCATCAAAAATTCCTTTCAAGGCTACCCAACTATGGGGTTGGCTTGTACTTTTCTTGGACCTATCTCTGTCTCTTTTTCTTTTTTCCTCTTTTTCCCTAACCCCTCCTCATGGGAGAAATTGAAGTGGTTGTGATTCTTTTTAGTTTCTCCACTGGTCTCTGTGTGTGTGTGTATCATGAATCTCCTCCACCGAACTTCTGCCCCCTTTTCTTCTCCATTTTAGTTGTTTCAACATAATTGATAACAATGCAAGACTTTGGTTCACTAAGTATAGCAATACATCTCTTTGCATTTTCCCATTGTGCATTAAAAAAACTAATCGCACATTTCGTGTTTAGCGTATTTGTGTTTGTTTACTTGTCCTCTATTAAGTCTTTACATCTCCTTCTTGGCAGTTCAATGCCGATATTACTGTGATTTAAATGGTAGTTAATGGACATTATTGGATTAGATGAACATCTCTCTCTCTCGTGCAGGTTGATCGCCTTGTTGGCAAAGATCATCTCTTCAAACGCAGCATTATTCTGATAAAGGCTTGGTGCTATTATGAAAGCCGTATTCTTGGTGCCCATCATGGTTTAATTTCTACTTATGCATTGGAAACATTGATCTTATATGTTTTCCATCTCTTTCACTCTTCGTTAAATGGGCCTCTGGCGGTAACTACTCGTGTCTGGGCAAACTGGCATTAGTACATTATATTGGTAGTCACAACAAATGACAGAGTTTGATTTATACTCTCTCTTTTCATGTATATAGGTTCTCTATAGATTTCTGGATTATTTTAGCAAATTTGATTGGGAAAACTACTGTATTAGTTTAAAAGGTCCAGTCAGCAAATCTTCCCTGCCTGATATAGTTGGTAAGTACGATCCCTTTCTGTCTGGGAAGTTGGTAATGCTCCATTTTTAGCATATGATTCTAATCTCTCTCTCTCTCTCTCTCCATGTGTGTGTGTGGGGGCTGCAGTTGAAATGCCAGCAAATGTGGGGGACGATTTATTGCTTAGTGAAGAATTTCTTAGAAACTGTATTGACATGTTCTCCATTCCATCAAGGGTGCCTGAAACAAACTTGCGAACATTTCCACAAAAGTATCTCAATATAATTGATCCACTGAAAGAAAATAACAACCTTGGGCGCAGTGTCCACAGAGGTATGGAGAGAATTTGCTTCTGCTTTTACTTTATGGTTGAATTGGGCCTTTGGCACTCTTCTAAAATTTATAGCCTGAGATTAGTCTTGTAGTGGTAATTTGTTATCACTCGCAACGAATGTCAATCTAAACTTGTATTGTATTCTAAGAAAATTGAGATGTCTAGAAAAATGAGAATCTTTTCTCTTCCATTTTCATCTGATTTGGAATCACTAATCAAGGCAAATGACTGTTGTAGACCTAGTTTAGGGATTTTTTCCTCGACGTCTTAAAACAACAGAATGATTTTGAATTAACTTCATAATCTGGGATCAAGCTAGCTTCTTCTCTGCCTCCCCTGGCTACACTGACAGGCAGGGCCCTTGAGACTTTCTTCTGTTATTTGGTAGATGGTCATTTTATGAGCATTTTAGTGTCCTCTGAAGCAAAATTTGAACATAAATCCTATAAGTAAAAAGAAATTATGACAAACCAAAAAAGTTTCTTGAATGCACCTTAGAAGTCTCTGTTTATTAGCAAAAATCAACATTTCTCAAGAAAGTAAGCAAAAATATATTTTATTTAATTTAGGATCTGGGCACATAAATGAGAAGATGTAGCACTTATTTTCTGGACACTTGATCTGAGCTTTATCCACCACTGATGGCATTACAAATTTACAACTACTAACACTGTATCATCGCAGTGAATACCACTTACCATTAACCCCACCTCTTCTCTTGCCAGTCCTTTTCTGTAGTAGTTGAACATGGTTCTTACTTTCTTCTATTCAAAAGGTATAAAATAAGCAAATGAATTGTTTTCCTTGATATGTGAATTACATCCAGAAAAACAGGCGCCTTTATATTTTGGCATGCTTATATATTCCTGACATCATGATATTATCACAAACATTGTTTTGCCTAGGTAATTTCTATCGAATACGAAGTGCTTTCAAATATGGGGCCCGCAAGCTTGGTCAAATCCTTCTATTACCAAGAGAGAGAACTGCTGATGAGATCAAGAAGTTCTTTTCAAACACTCTGGAGAGGCATGGGCGTAAATCTGGCAATTTGTCTTCATCATCTCATTCCAGAACATTATCCGAGGAAAAGATTCAACTGAACTTATTGAATCTTGATTTGGACAATAGTATACCAGGGGTTGGAGATAATGAACTAGATAGATACTCGTTGAGAGACGATTCTTTTCGGGTGATTTCAAAAATGGTTCCAACAGATGGAATGGGTGTTTCAGGATCTCACCGAGGTGGGGAAGCGAGTTTGCGAATTGCAAGTGACACATCTGATTTACCATCAAGTTGCGACTTGAGTAATCCACTTTCTGGATTATATTTCTATGCGCCCTATTACTATGTATCCGGATCATCTGCAGAAAATGATAAGTTGGAGAATAAGATGTTATGTGAAGAACTGCTGGATGAGAGGATTGGTACTGATTCATGGGTGGTTGATGAGATGATGGGTTTCGATTCATGGATGGAGCACAGAGATAACCATGTGGGGGGCAGTAACGGAGTCTGTTCATGTTCTACTACTAATAACCATGAGGGTGTGAGCTCTAGTGGTTCAGGAATCTCCAGCCCAGATGCTACTGCCTCAGAAGGTTTGGCCCTTGATTTTAAGGAAAAGGATTTGGCCGATATTGCTGGAAGCCCAGAAGCATTGAATCCTTTATCAGACCTTAGTGGGGATTATGACAGTCACATTAGGAGTTTGCTATATGGTCAGTGTTGCCACGGGTATGCTTTATCTGCACCTGTACTGCCCAATACCATGTCATTCCCTTTTCAGTTCCAAAACAAGAAGCCATTAGATACTCCTACCGTTCATCAATCCACGCCACTTGAGAGGAATGCACATTCTCAAATGAACACAAATGGTGTGGTCTCGGAACTAACTCATAACCCGAGGAATGCATATTCTCAAATGAACCCAAATGGTGTGGTCTCGGAACCAGCTCATAACCCAAGGAATGCATATTCTCAAATGAACCCAAATGGTGTGGTCTCGGGACCAACTCATAACCCCGTGGAAAATCACAAACCATCCAATTCTATGGGTTTGGAAGAAAAGCATAAACTAATAAGAGGAACTGGCACATACTTTCCCATTTCGGTAATGCCTTGTCAAACTTTCCTGCAATTTTAGGGCTTATACTTTGTATTGAAATTATATAATCAGATGTATGAAGTAGTCTTTACTTAGAGCTTCATATCTTACACATGAAATTTGCAGAATGGTTGTTCATGCAGGGAGAGGTCCTCTCAAGGGGGGAGGGGAAGGAATCACTGTCAGTTCCGAAGACATGCTCGTAACAATGGCGGCTCTGTTCCTGCACTGCCCGAGAAGAAGAAGTCATTTGAGGAAGGAAGCCATGAGCTTCCACATGCACGGACGCCGGTTCTATGTAACGGGAGGTCTGGATTAGACTTCCAATCTACTCATTCTGCATTGGATGATTCGGATGCTGCTGGTTTCTCCATTTCAACTCCAAAACTTGAATTTGGATCTCTTGGGTATCTGCCAGAAGAATGCAGTCTGCCTGCTTCAGAAACATCTATTGCACTAAAAGTGCCGGGTTCAAAAAAAGTATTGGCTAATAATCAAGAAAGGTAGGGGAATTTCTGGTATTGGAATATGTTCAGACAACTAGAGAAGGGATTAGAATGTTGAAGAGTTTTTGTTTTTTAATTTTTATTTCTAATACTTGGTTGTCTAAAGTTCGGTATATGGCTTGGGTTTTCAGGGTTGGAAAGCATTCATTCAACCTTAGGAATGAAGATGAGTTCCCTCCTTTGACACTCTGAATGCCTTTGCAATGCAAGGATATTCCAAGCAGGCAAATAACTGTAGTAGGTACTAACATACATAAGAGCCCAAGATTTAGTGAGGGAGTTTTTTTTTTTTTGGCTTACTTTCTTTCTCTTTTTCAAAATTTTGGTGGTGGATGGTGTGGTATACAAAGATTGACTGTGTACATTCTTCTGCCTCATTTCTTTCCTTTACATTGCTTTTTGTTGACTTGGCATTACATGTATACTGGGTGACGATCGTTGCGTCGATTGTGTTCTTATCTGACTCTAGCTGTCTTGATGACATCCAAAAATTTATGTTTTCCTGTTTTTTGACAACCAACAATTTTTGCTTTCTTGTTTCAATAGTGCGGTGTTGGAAAAGTACAAAGTTTGTCCTGAGTTTGAATTGGTTATTAGTGTTGGGTATCGGATATATGGGTATTGGTGTGAAATATATGCATGCAGAGATGTGTATAGTTATGAGGATACATATGTATACATATAGATACTATCGTACGTGGCACAAGCTACCTCAAGCTATGCGTGTGCAATTGTTAAAACTTTGCAGGAAAGGTGTTGAGTTAAAAAAACATAATTTATATCAAATGAGTTACCTAAAATTAGAGTTTGGGAAGAGGGGAGGGAGAGGGGTATAATTTTTAAGAGAAAGTGCAGCATTACAAAATTGAATTAGGGTTTCAAATTGGAGAAAAAAGATAGGAAATAGAGTGTGAAAATGCAGATTTTTTAATACAAAATTGAATTAGGGTTTCAAATTGGAGAAAAAAGATAGGAAATAGAGTGTGAAAATGCAGATTTTTTAAAAAGAAAAATTAAAAGTGTGCATTATTGAAATCTTATTAGCGTTTATAGATGTATGGGTCGGTTTCATTTATACCAAATTAATTATCTGCTGTAATTTATACTTAACTGACAGATGTTTGGGTGACCACCACCGGGAATGGTGTACTTGTATATTGGTTCGGCATCTGTTGGTTGTGGATGGACGGAACCTCGTACTTTAGATTAAAAGTCCTTAGAGCAGCACTTCTTCTCTAGAGTTCATTTTTTAATTGGATTGGTTTATTTGAGTTGATATAGAGTTCACTTTGATGATTTAACCATTAATTTTATTATTCTTAGTACGTACATGATTCATGTATGATGGTGTTCTTCCTTCGATGGTCTATTAATAATTTAAATTGTTTCATGAAATCACTCAAAAGAAATTGTTAGGATGGGTGCCGGTGGGTTACCGATGGGATTCCCTTTCACAGTCAAATTAGGCTTCAATTGGAATGAGGTTCCAGCCAGTTAAAAAGAGAAAAATAAGAATTTGTTAGATAGAGTTATACCCGAATCATTCGCCCTTATATTTGATTTGTCATGTAAAAAATGGTTAAAGTTATACATACCATATCTCTTTTTGAAGTCCACGTGCCTAACTGAATACGCGCTTTGTGGCTGGTCAGGATATCTTTTGATGAGCGATTCGTACTTGATCAGATTGGAGTTTGAGGATATCTTTTGATGAGCGACTCATACTTGATCAGATTGGAGGTAGTTTGGGCGAATGACCGAGTTGGCCTGAACATCTCTTTTAATCTGACCAAAAAAAAGTAGGTTGGGCTCATTATAGACTAAATCATCTGGGGGCTCATTATGAACTTCGCCTCATGGTACACCTCAATGTAAAAATATATATTTATCACCTAATTAAACAAATATTTTTAATCAATTAATGAGAGACTTGGAAAAATATGTTTCTCAATTCTCTTGGGACAATATTTTTTCAGTGTTAACCCAAAGAGAAAATATCAAAGATGGAGACAAAAAAAACTCGATGTAACTAGAAGATTTGCCAGAAGAAGGATGGGCCCAACTGATGCATCAATCAAACGAGATAGATAAGAAAAACAATAAGTGTGGTGCTCCCTCTTTGCAAATGCATAAGATAAGATAATTGAGATGAAAAATAATAAAAACTTAATTGGTCAACCCCACCCTACGCCACTACTTCAAAACATGCGCGAAAGAGATGGGCACCCCACCCCACCCCACGCCACCACTATAGTATCCGGGAAAATTATTAAATACTCCATAAGTATTTTGTAAGCAATATTATATAATATTTTTAACAAATAAATAATTACAATTTATACAATATGAATTACTTTTTATCTCTTAATTACTCAACAAAGATGAGTCATCATGTGCTTACCGTAAAATTTATTGCTACCATATTGAGCGAGAGCATTGAATAATTACTCTAGTAAACGTGCTACAGTACTGTTGCACTGTCTCTCTTAAATCCAACAATTAATTATTTGATAATTTTAGAAGTATTATTTTTGTTATATTTTTATTTAATAATATAACATAAATTACTTGGAATGAAATAATGTTAGCCCGTCTTTTTATTAGGTAGGTAAAACATATAAATAATTTACTTAATATGTGTTAAAAAAATTTATTTATCAAAATATCACGTAACATTGTCAATGCGTAATCCGGAAACCTTATAATTTGCCAAGTCTATAAACCGTATGATCACGCAACGTCTCCGTCCAGTTGTTGTCTTGCTAAGTCGTGATACTCATCACTAATATAAAGGGAATTTTGATGTTTTTCACACCACTTTTACATAAATATATTTTTAATATCCAGAATTACCAAATTACAATTTTTCAATACCACTGAAATATAAATTGTAAAGTATATATATGAAAAGAATGACCACAACTTAGTAAATAATATCTTAATATATGTGTAAAATGTATTAATATATATGATAATTATAACTTTCACTCCAAAAATGTATTAATATTCAAGTTCTTTTATTTCCGTTAAACTATTATCCACGGTGTCGTTAGCAAGACTATTTATATGTGGTGTTTGGTATTGCTGAAATTAGTAACTTATTGATTGTAACTTATAGTAGAAATTGTGAGTGCTTTATTAAATATTATAACTTGTAACTGAAATAAAAAAAAAATTATAAATTATTGTAAAAATTATTAATATCTGAAAAAACTTGAAATTTACAATAAAAATTAATAACATAAACTTTATCAAACACCTCCATAGACTAACTAGCAAAGCCGGGCATCCACCACCAAAAGTTCTGGCATAGCATCTTTATAAGAAAATTAAGTTCTCACATAGCATCTTTATAAGAAAATTAATACATGATTTGAGATTAGGCAAATTGGAAATAATTTTTTTTGTATAAACACTGTTTTGTCTTCAGTAATTTATTTTCAAATTTAAATCAAAAGAACATACTTTCAAAATTTCTCTTATTATAATGAATCAGAAATAAAACATTTTGACCAAAAAATAAAAAATAGTAAGTCAAAAAAAAGTAATTTTGAGGCTTTTTAGTGACCTTTTTGTTTTCAACTTTAGCTTAAATGGGATACTTTTAAAATTTCTCTCACCATGACAAATCAAAAACGAAAAATATTGAGTCAAAAAATAAAAAACATAAAAATATGAAGAAAAAAAAACACTAATACAAAAATCATTCCTGGCTGATGTTAATTACGGTTAATCGATGGCCTCATTAGTATAATTTTATTTACTTATTTGACAAAGTGAACAAGATTCATATTTTTATTAACCTTAATTGTAAACTTACTTTGTATTTAACATTAAAATTTACAATATTAACAAATAAAGAAAATAAATCACTTACCTTACATATTAATCAACAAATTTATTTCAATGCATCTCATATAAACAAATGATCATATTCTTTTGAAATCACGAACCACGGTAAAAGGTATTATAGTTCTCTATTGTTAAGTACAATAACGTCACGTGAGATCTATTTGATTGGTCAAAAATAAATTAACGAATATTAAATATTATTAGATATAAAGTCGGATATCAAAGTCAATAAATATAAGTTCAGATATATTATTCTTGGTTATACACATATACCACATTTGTTTATTTGTGAAAAATGGTGGATATTAATATGTCCACTAGAGATATTAGGATGAACATTTTTTATTTATACCCTCATAATTCAATCAGGAATCTGATAAAAAAAAATTCAATTAGGAATAGAAAACCTGCTAATTCAATTGGTTTCAACTTTAGACAAGAGAGAGAGAGAGAGGGAAAGGCAAAAATCACGTGAAATTCGTCGTAAAAATCAAGTCATTCCAAGCTAAACAAATCAAATCAAATTAACTACTTTTGTCTCCGTTAATTGGGTTCAGGTACATGAATTATTTTATGTCATTTTATTTTATTAAAAATTATATTTTTAATTAATTTTAATAAGTTCATAACTTTTTTTTCAGTTGAGGAGCTAAAAAAATATCTTTTTAATCAGAAAATATGTAAGAATTAGTTTTTGGATGCAAGCAAAAAATAAGTCAATGTTGAGTAGCAGTGGCACTTTACCTTTCCACTGAGGGTGGTCAAAAACTTGAATTGAAGATCTCAAAAAATTGTATGTATTACAATGGTATCTGAATGCTAAATAAAATTATATAAATGCAGAAAAAAATAATTTGATAAAATACATAAAATTTTAACAAAGAAATACCAATTTGAGTAAGAGAGGGGTGCTCAACATTGGCAAGCAATGCCAAACTTGACTTTTAATGGGAGAGGATATCAAATAACTTTTCATTTCATCCAAAAAAATAATAATAATAATAATAACTTTCCACTTACGAAATACTTATCTCATTAAAGGTGTTTGGCAATGCTTTTTGCTGCAATTTTTAATTTGTTATTATTAATTTTAATTATAAATTATAATTTATTTTAAATACTTATAATTTTTATTACAAATTATAATTATTTTTTCTTTTATTTCAATTGTAAATTACAAATTTTATTAAATACTTACAACTTTTACTATAAGTTACAATCTATATAAGTTACTAATTTAAACAATGCCAAATACCATCAATAATATAGCTTTAAATAGAATAAAATATTCCAAGTAAATTGCCTTACCAAATACTTTACATATGGGGAATAAATAACATATCCAATCTCAACCCTAATTATATCCCTCGAACAAACATATCAATAACGCTATTCGAAGTTGACTATTGAGTTTTTGAGGACCCATAAGCCCTGTATCAAAAAAGAAAAAAAAAAAGAAAAAGCTTACATGTACACATATCACCATTAAAAAATATTAAATTATATTTTTTTATTTTATTTTTTGATAGGAAATTTTTTTATTTTATTAATAAGGTCGAAATGTACACATTTAGACCTCTAAAGTGCATTCGTTGAATCCTTTTATCTTGTTACTTGAAATTTGTTATGCTAATCTTATGATTATAGGTCGAGAAAGACGAATAGATGAATACAGTGCTAAAATTGATTTTTAGAAGCTTAAAAGAATGAAAAAGATGCAACTCATATGAGCCAAGCATATAAAAGAGGGCAAGAACATCACTTGGGTCCATTTGCCCACGTAAAACTCATTTTTTGTCTGAGTAAAAGTGATCAGAAAACCAAAGACTTCTTCATTTTGGTACGTTCCACCAGCAATTATAATTCTGGCTAAGCAGAATTTTTCTCAAAAATTAATTAAAAATGCATTTTTCCTATTGGTGAAGGCACAAGGCTTGACCTAGAATACAAAATGTGTGATTAACATTAAGAGGGATTATCAAGACTTGGAGAGATGCAAAAAAAAAAAAAAAAGAAAAAGAAAAAGATTCATCCATTGAAGACTTGAGGTTTCTTTCATCCATTAACGTTAATTGCTGCGTCTAGGGTTTGGATAAAACCGTAACTAAGTAATTTTGATTTTGCATTGGATTCTATGGTTTAATTGTTTTAGGATTTAATTATTCACATTCAATGTTTGTATAAAATAAAGTTTTTAATATTTATTTAATTAATCTTATTTTTTTTGTCTAACACTTGTGTTTATTTTACGTAATTATAAATATATGTATATATAACAGTTATATTTATTTTATTATTGATATTTAAGGTAGGATATACTAAGAGAATATGAGTCTGTGTTAAGATCGCATAAAAAATAATCTGTACTAATAGAAAATACTTTATACTTAATTATTGATTGTATAAATTTTCTAAATAATACAGCTAAGATTTGTAGCTATAGCTGATTGTGTTTGAATTGAATAATTAACTTTAAACTAATGCAATTGCATTTGTTATAATGTTATGGTAGATTTAAAATCCTAGTTCTCTTTTTTTTTCTTGATCAGTACTTTATTTTCACATTGCTTTAGTTTAATCTTAATTAATAAAAAATCAAAATCAAACATATCTTTCTATTATTAGATTAATTTAGGAATTATGTAGAAATTAAAGTGACTCAGCCTTATTGCCTCTATGGAAATAATCCTTGATTTTAATCACTATTTTTAATTTTTACTTAATTTTAATTAATTATTTTTATTACAATAACAACCACATCATTTATTTATCTATATAATATTATCACATACTTATAAATTATTTTATTAACTGTATACATACTTATTGGGCCCCATACACTTCCCGTCTGTATGCCTCCAAATCTTATTACTACCCCGCCAATCCACCATCGCCAATAGCTCCGGACATATCTTGGTGTGTGCCTTTTGTCTCTCCCAAATTGTATTCTCTCTTAAACTTTTCTTGTTTCAGATTCATTTGACCTCTCTCTCTCAACCCTTTCTTGATTCCTTTTCTCAATCACAAATGGTCCCTTCAAAGCGTAGCCACAGATTCTTCAAGTTCAGGTCCATGGCACTCTCGCCGCAACTGTTTTAATCTCTCATCGGTTTATTCTCAACTTGGCTTTCCAATATTATCCTTGCCCACTGACGGGAGTGTACATCTTTTCCACCTTCAAGAAAATTCGATTTTCCCGGAAAATCCACTTTCCCGAGAAAATAACATTCCACTCTCATTCCTTTGTCAAATCCAAGTTATCAACTTCACAACACCTCTCAAAATCAAATGTTTTCCAAGAAGTACTTCTTCTCACGCGCCGTGGTGGAGATGGCTTGGATCATGCTAAGAATTGACTACTCGAGGCTCTTTTGGCTCCTCTTCGGTGTCTTCTCTTATGAAAATCACGAAGGAAAGCCTCGGATTTAGCTTTTACGAAGCTCTCCTCTCTCTCTCTCTCTCTCTCTCTCTCTCTCTCTCTCTCTCTCTCTTCTTCAACATATTGAACACTAACTTAATAATAATCTATTTCGAAGACAGTTGAGTATCTTATCGTTCCATATACATAGCTCAAAACATGCACAAAGCAAGGTCTCGACATCGAACTGATGGAGCCAAGGCCGATTATGGCTATGCTGAAACCGATCCAACCGGACGCTGTGGTCGTGTAAGTTCAGATATATACATGCGGACCTTCATGTGTATATGCGTTTGATCATATTCTTTTCTTATATTCTGCTTGCGGGATTTTGAATCGATTGATTAGCATCTTTGTCTATATTAAAACGATTTATTATCCATGAAGCAACATATCATTGCATTTTCTAATATGTAAAGAGGGTGTAAATTGTAAGAGTCAACTAAATTACTGAGTTGTTTTGCAAAGTCAGACCAGGATTATTAATATTATATTATGAGCACTTTGTGATTGAACATATAATATGTTGTGTTGTTTTCTGTCCTTCAATTATTGTCATAATTGGTGAAGTCGTCTATTACGTGGGTTTGTTCTTGCAAATTATTTACAGTTCCTTGTTTTTGTATTCAAAGCTCAATCCAATGAATTTTTGTGTGTATATCTTTGCAACTTGAATGATGAAATTCTAATCTTAAATGAATGAAATCAGTGATGATGAGTATTTAATTTAATATTTCATAATCCCTTCAACTATTTATTACTAAATGACAAATCTATATTATGAGTGAACCTCCAACACATATTCATGAAGAAACAGGGCCCTTTATAGGAAGAACTGAGATTTGTGATTCAAAATTATTGCAAAAGTTGTATTATTGTCATGGAACAACAGTCTGTAAATATACGGCACAGTCACATGATTTTTTGTGAAGTACTCTTTACAAAAAATCGTGTGACCGTTCTATCAAATCAATCTAGGAGTCAAGCCATATATTTGAAGTAATGGAGGTTCATGGGTCTTTACCCTAAGATGGTTGAGTAATACCTCTGCATAAGATTACCAGATGGGAAAAAGCTGAAGAAGTAACATGCATATAGGAGAACCTCTGAATTAATCAGTAAAGAATTAAGACTAGTATAGTAACTGCTGGATTATGTTGGTGCCATGGTTAGCGAATCTAATTTGTCAAAACTAACCAAAAATTCTAATCTAGATACAACGACGTTTGCGAACATAGACTTTTTATCCAACACCCTTTGACTTCATTAGTCTCCACAACATCTATTCTTATTTATGTAATTATGTCTCAATTCATAGTTTCTTTTCTTTTTTCCTTTTTGGACTATTTAATTGTTTGGAATATCATTTTCCAGTGGCGATTATGTAAGGATCAAATTTTATTTTGTTGAAGAATAAATCGCATTAATCGAGTGTTGTGCTGGTTAATTAAGTAATTAATTACATGTATGAGAGCCTTTGTATCTCTCATGGACAGTTTGAAGAAATTCTTGGTAAAGGGGCAATGAAAACTGTGTACAAGGCTATTGATGAGGTCCTTGGAATGGAAGTGGCATGGAATCAGGTCAAACTCAATGATTTGCTTCAGTCAGCGGAGGACTTACAACGACTATACTCAGAGGTTCACCTCCTCAGCACACTCAATCATGATTCAATTATCCGATTCTACACATCTTGGATTGATGGTGATCGAAGAACCTTCAATTTCATTACTGAAATGTTTACTTCAGGCTCCCTCCGAGAGTAATTTCCAATTCTCACTTTCTTATTAATTAGATCTCAAAACTCTGATGTTTCCACAAAATTTATATTTCCATGGCTTATTTTTCAGTGAAGGATTCTCCTTGTAGATTCAACAACAATTATAAATTCTCTGAATTCTCTAAATAAGTCTTAAGCTGGTGACAGGTAGAAAGTTCTGTCATTTTGTAGATTCCTAAACCATGGCCAACAAATTGTCTTAAAAGCGTATCACTTCATATTTGCTTGTATGAGTAAAAACAGGGGATTCCCTCAGCATGCAGGATTAATGGGGTGGGGTGCACTGTCATGTTGTTTAGCTATGAAGTGTATGATGATGATCATATGGCTTAGCATATAGAAATTGAATAAGAAATAAAGGAAATAAATAGTAAGAAAAACAAATAGAAAGGCCAAAGTTGAACTACTATACTTTTTAGTAATAAATGGGTTATTAGGGATGACAGTTTTAGAACTTCACACCCTTGTATCACCCAAAGAAGTATAAAATATATAATAATAAGGTTCAGCTATATACTTTGGAGGATGTTTATAGATCTGTGTGGTTGGGATCTCCTACATAATTGTACATCCAATTGTGTATAATTGATTCTTTTCATGCACTAGTACTGAAATACAACTGTGTGATGTATTGCAGATATAGGAAGAAATATAAGCGATTGGACATCCGTGCCATCAAGATTTGGGCCCGCCAAATACTGAATGGCCTTGTTTATCTACATTGCCATGATCCTCCAGTCATCCATAGAGACCTCAAGTGTGATAACATATTTGTCAATGGCCATCTTGGACAAGTGAAGATTGGTGACCTAGGCTTGGCAGCAATTCTCCATGGGTCTCACACGGCACACAGTGTTATTGGTACTCATCTCTTAATCACTTACTCATTTCAATATTAGACACACTTCTTCAAGAATCAAGGTGGGCGCAATGTTTATGCCACTTCATTCAGCTCAATCTGAGTCTTTTATTCAATTGAAAAATATGACCACATTCAAATGTACCCATTTTGGAAAACATTCCAGCCTAATCAACTTTTCCTAGAATGATGTGTTTCCTGTTTGATGTTTGAGCCAAAAACAAATAAGAAGTTTTATGTTAATTGCTTGACTGGAGCCTCGACTGGAGCCTCGACTGGAGCCTCAATATATACCTAAACTCAAACTGTTTTTTTTTTCTTTTTGGAAAATTACAAGATACTCCTAGTGTTTTACCCTAGTTATAAATTAATGCATGTGCTTCTACTTCACTATCTCCATCAATGGAGCTTAAATTGGAGCCACACCTGGTACCCATTATTCTTTTCTCTCTCCATCCTCTATCTCACTGTTATTTTTTTCTCTTACAGCACAATGATCACAGACCATCCAATATTTTCTCCACCATCTCCGGCCGCACTCAGCTCCACCACTGGCCAGCTCCCCCTCTATTTGTCCTCTCCCTTTCTCCATCTCTCTCAGACCAGTTATCT
>JAOTRH010000006.1:8322668-8383027 GCA_034768845.1 Heliamphora exappendiculata | reverse complement strand
TACACATACATTGCTCATAAAGATTCTCATAAAATAAAAAATTAATTTTATTAAAAATAAAATTAAATACTAAAAAATATGATTTTCAGTATACCAAACCTAACACTACCGAGGTGCAGAAACCATGGGGAGGCCGAATCTCTTGATGGCCGAAACCCAGTGTATGTATTGGAGGCTTTTTTTATGAGTTGAAATTCAGGTTGTGCCTGAGTATAGATTGTTGTTTAAATTTAATAGGTTTTCAAAAGTTTTGGATAGTCCGAAAAATAGAAAAAATTCTACCAAAATTTATAAATTTTATACTTATATTATTTTATAAATTTAGGAGTTATTCCTTTTAAAATGAGTTAAAGAATTCGAGAGAATATCATAAAAGAAGTTCTAGTCATAGAGAGAATGGGTTATAATGTGAGGATCACGTGTATCGGGTTTGAGGTCGTGACAATTTGTGTATAAGGCTTTTAACTTTCTGGTCCTGGATGAGAATATATGATTTTGGGGTTACAGTAATTACTTACTTTTTCAAATTTTGAGCAACTTGCATACTATTTTTTTGTTCCCTGCTAATTCTATCTTGTGAATTGGACTGACTTGCAGATTCTAGAGTGTGGCTAGTATTGTTATTCTCAGCACTTGTTCAAGTGATGGATTTGTTGGAAATAATGCTCTTTTCTTTAGCAAGAATTCTCCCAGTTTGTATTGTGACATATTTTAAATTATTATGAATTTTTTAAAATTTGGTACAATTGATCAAAGATTATTGAGTGTCATATGAATATATTTGTTTGAAAATTTAATGAATTCTTTCATTACAGTCATGGTAATTTGTTTTGTTGTCTTGTATTTAGAATTTGGAGTTCATTTTGTTAGAAACGCTATTTTATAGTTGGCTTTTATGTTTCACATTTATACTTTGTAGATATGATAAAACTAAATATATAGAAACTTAGATTTGAAACAAGTTAGATTTGGTGAGTCTGGAATTGTATTAGTTGATAGGGTTATCATAGGTGAAAAAAGACTCAAAATAACATTAGGTGCGTGCTGGTACGCAGTGGTTATTAATCACATTTTTTTTATCACTTTTTTAGTTTTAATCACGCACAAAAAGTGTGGTCGATAATGCGAAATCGACTTAACAATCACATTAATTTTATTTTTAATCACGCTTTTGGTTATTTTTATTCACGCTTTTTGTTATTTTTAATCACACTTTTCAGTTTTTATCACGCATAAAAAGTGTAGTCGATAATACAAAATAGAGATTTTAAGGTTTTAACAATCACACTAATTCTATTTTTAATCACATTTTTTTATGTTTTTAATCACCCGCAAAAAGCGTGATGGAAAGTCTCGACTTTATATTACACCCCCATAAATCACGCTTGAAAAAGCGTGATTATAACCTTATAATTACACGTATAAAGCGTAATGTTTCAACTATTTTCTAGTAGTGAGAAAGCCCACCTCTTCGTTTTATGTATACTTCTTCTTGGCTCATTCCCCTACATCACATCACAGAAGAGGGTTTTCGCCTATCATGTACTTCGTCAGTTCGGCTTCGATCAAAGAGCCCCAATTCACCTTTTTCAACCATGTTCATTTGCATAGAGTTTTGAGCCTTTCATGCTCGGCAACTTGGTCACCCCTTTTTGCCTCCTAGTAATCGAATTCCCCTCCAGAGAATGTATTAGCCAGTGCACGCCGAACCACTCTCACTACTGGTGGCAAAACTTGGACTCCTTCTCTCGTTTCCCCATTACTGACGCAATTGTGGCCACGACCCATCCTCTTCTGAAATCCATTACAGCCTGTTGGCTTTCAAGCAGGAAATGTGACTGAGGCACTCGTAGCCGTTTTCTGTTGCTTCTGTTGTTCAAGGAACTGATACAGCTCCGAATGTTATCATTACTGCTCCACTTTAGGCTATCGAGTGGCGAGTTACTCACTCCATGGTGCAGGCTACCCAGCATGCCCCGGCTCAAACAGACTAGGGAGAACCTAGTGATAGACCAGTGCCATTTGCTAGAGACGGGCCTCCTCCTCTGAAGCGACTTCGTCGAGTAAGTTTACTATACTTCCCCTTTGTTTATTATATTTGCCTCTGTTGGTTAATTATATTCCTCTCTTTTTTTTTAGGGATTGTGTTCTTCAGCTGTGCCTAGTGCCTCCGCTACTTCTAGAACGCCTCTTCTGGTAGATACGGAGGCGAGTGAGGACGATGACAATTTTCCCTTGGGCACATTACTACGTGAGTGCCATGGGAGCACATTGGTTTTGTCGGTACCTGAGGCTGAGACTGAGCCTTCTTCTGCCCCCCTCTAGACAGGCTTCTCCGCGACCTTCGTTCGAGAGGCCCCTCCTTTACCCGTATCCTCTTGGTTCCGAAGAGGAGGTTAAACATGCTGATGAGATGTCTCCCCCACGCTGTTTAGAATCTCTTCTGAATTTTTAGTTGTTTGATAATGGAGAGTCACATGCTGAAGTCGAGGGGAAGGGCCGAACTGGTGTAGAAGAGGCCGTCTTCGAAGGGGAAGGGGATGGTGACACCTTTATTGGTTCGCACGAGCCAACCATTCACATAAAAGCTATCCACCTTTCTTCGCCAGAGCCGTTCACTGGGCTAGAAATACCTGAAGGGTCTACCACTGAATTTCTAAGACGAAAGGTCAGCTGCTCGAATGCTATAATGTTAGAGGCCATTCGTGCTCATTATCCAGGGACATTTACTAATTTTCATCTCCATGGCCCTGTATTACCTGATCTCACTCTTCATGCCCCGAGTTCTCTAACTCGATAGCTGTCGAACTTTATCATTCACGAGTTAGACCTAACCACACTGGATACCTCTTTGCTATGGGTCGACGACCTGGAGAACGTAAAGTTGGATCTTTCCTGGTTGCTGTCGAGATTGGACGCTGCTCGTGCTCTACTGTTACATAAGGAGTCACTTGCTCGTGTGAGCGAGGATGAGCATTCTTTATCCCTGTCACCCACATTTCAGGCCTAGAAGCCTTATTGAACGGTGCCAGGGTCGAGCACGCCCGTTTACTAGAGAAGCTGGAGGCAAATATTGCGGAGGTGGTCCAGCATGAGTCTCATTTTTCGTTGGACATAGACATAGGGGATAATTTAATGAAGAATTTGTAATAGCATTTTATTGATCATGAGACTGTACTTTATTCTTTTAGAGCTAGATGGAATGAAAAGAACTTTATTGCAATTTTATGCATAATATTTTTTTTATCAACTAAACCGTCATTAACTCTAACCAACTTGTAGTACCCACTGGCATTATCCTGCATGACCTTGTAAGACCCTTCCCATTTATGGGTGAATTTTGGCATTGATGATCCTCTCATGATCGGGTTCGCTAGCTTCCATACCAAGTTCCCACTTTTAAATTCTGTCCTCTGTACTTTTTATTATAGGCCTTTGCCCTCGTCTGCTGGGTCTTCTCTAGTCTATTGCTCGCCTTTTTCTTTCCTCGATTGCTTCCAAGTCAACCAGTTAATGGTGTGGGTTCCACCCAACGACTAAAGCCATCATGGCCGAGGGTACTTCTAGCTTGACTTGTATCACTGCCTCGGAGTCCTTAAGCTGTGCAAGTCTACTGTCGGGCTGTGTATTACATCTCCATGTTTTTGACAAGCCTGACACTTTTTGACATATCTCTTCGTGTCTTCCTCCATAGTGGGCCAGCAGTACCCTAGATGCAATAGTTGTTGGTATAATCGTGTTCCCCCCTGGTGCTCTCTTTGGTGGGCAGCTTCCAGCAACTCATCTATTTCCTCGTATAACACTCATTGTAATGGGTCCCCTTCTGTTCCTTTTCGAAACAACTGGCCCTGCTTGATGAAGAATTTCATTAATTGCCTCTTAACCCGAGCTGTGGTCAATAGATCTAATGGTAGTACTCTCGTTTGTAGATACTCCAAGTATAGGATTCTCTAGTCAGCTGCCTGATAGTTTGTGTGTAATCCTAAGAGGGAAGGTGAATTGGATATTAAAAAATATTTTTGTTTAAATATTCAAATACAAGTATATGATTTTTAATACACAAGTATATATTCAAGTAAAGCAACTTGTTTGAAGATTAAATCACAAGTAAAATTGATTGATCTTATAAACAAATACTTTTTGTTAAAAGATTTAAGTACAAGTCTAGATTTTAATTTACAATATTTAAAATTTCTTGTTAACCAAAATCAATACTTTTCTTGTTAAAATCCAAATATAGCCTTCAATTTTAATTTGCAAGTAATCTTTCAAATATAGCTTTTTGATAAACAATTAAAGTACAAGAATATTTCAATTGATAATATTTCTGGCAAAGTAAAATCACACAATTCAAAGTTTTCTAATTTTAAAAAGATTAATGATATAATTAATGATTTATATATAGAATGATTCAAGTGCAGATATTTGTGATGTAAAGACAAGTAACAATATAATAAGGTAAATGAAAGATAAGCAAGTTATAAGAACGACACCACGATTTTTCTAAGGTTCGGCGCAACAGCCTACGTCTTTGCCTCAAGCCAACTGCTATGAGTATTTCTCATTATCACTCCTTCAATAGGCAGAGTAGCCTATCTCCTTAGTCTAGGCGTAGTAGCCTTTCTTGAGAATGTACCCTTCTCAAGCAATCCAATCTTTGTAGGCGGATTAGCCTCTTTTGAGAAACGACTTTCTCAAATACAATAGAATGACAAGAAGAAATACAAAGGAATGCTCCTACAATGAGTAGATGAGTACAAGAAAAATGAAAGCTCTAACTCACTTCTCAAGGAATATAACAATGAAGCTCAAAGAGAAATCTAAAATCTTTTCTCTAAAAAATATGAATGAAAAAGTCAAGAATTTAAGCACAAATGGGAATGTATAAGAGAGAACTGTTTGAGAGGCTTTGAATGAATAAAACAAGAGCTCAAGGGATCTATTTATAGGCCTCAATTCTAAACTAGCCGTTAGGCTATGTATGAAAATGTTAAACTAGCCATTTTAGCCCAAAATTCGAAATTAAGTCTGTTCAGTCGACTGGATAAACAAGTTCAGTCGACTGGACCAGCCTTCAGTCGACTGGATCTCAAGGGTCAGTTGACTGAACTGTTTTAGATTTGAAATTCATTTTTGGCAGTTCAGTCAGTCGACTGGATGTAAGGAATCAGTCGACTGAATTGTTAAAAATCTAGATTTTTGTTTTTCCAAAAAATTTTTGATCATTTTTATATTTGGAAAAATATTTTAAAAGTATTTTAGGAATCCTATGAGCTTCAAAAAATATATCCATAGATCCTAAAAATAATACAAACAATTTTCAAATTGTAGTCTTCAATTCTTCACTTTGCATTGCTTCAAAAACTTGTAGTCAAAGAGTGTAATTTGAAATTTTTCTTCATAGCTTCCACTTTGTATCTTGGATTGTCCTAAGCATATATTTTCTATAAACAATCTTAGTTTGCACAATTAGATACTTAAGTTTGTTATCATCAAAATCGGTCATTGAAGCCTTGTTAGGCCAACAATCTCTCACTTTTTTATGATGACAAATACAGAGCAAAAATAATGTAGAAAAACTTAAATAAAACTCTCCCTATTAATAAGCATGAAATAATGATATTTGAGAGTTGAATAATTCCCCCTGACAATGTGCATAAATTGTGAAGATATTGAATTTCATTTCATTCAAACGTCTTTCATAAAATATTTTCTAATTTTGAAGAATCTTTTTAAATGTTAAGCCTTTTCAATCATTCATTTAAGCCTTTTCAATGGTGGTCTTTGTTCTAGGTGTCTCTAGATCAGAGTCCCATGGCAATGGGGAGCGCTGGTGGGGTGCCTCTGGTCTACTCATGAAAGCCTTCTGCAAGGCCATCTTCGATTTTAATCGAAGGTTAGTATTCATGGGGTTTTCTACTTGTAGCCATATTAAGGGAGATATATCTGTGCTTTGATTAAGAATGGATCTATTGGTTGAATCTGGGTTTTGAGTTATGACCTCTTAACTTGAGACTAGGTTAACACTCAGCTTCGCCAAGATTAACGCAATTTGGTTCAGCCATCTCCTGAGGATGCAAAATAAGTTAATGTGTTAGGGAAAACTTTATTCTCTCTTATTTTTCGTTATTATTTGCTTGCATAGTAACTTGGTTTATGGTTATTACAAGATTACACATGTGATCTGTTACCTCATAAGATCCATTAATGGTGTTCTGGGTTTTCGTAGTTGGATGGAGCCTTCGCGTCTTGGTGTGCATGGGCGCTTCCTGCCATGGGTCCCAGTTCTTCCTATCTGGGTTCTGTGATTTCTAAAAAGAGAAAATGGGTTTATTTTTAGCTCTGCACCATGATTGCACTTTAATGGATATGGGGTTGCAAATGCGTAGAAGACGAATAATGGGGTTTTATGAAGCTCAGTTGTGGCTGACCTTTTCTCTATCGAAACATGGAGTGCAACAGGTTATTCCACTAAATTTGGTTTGAATCTGTGAGCTTCAGGAAGCACATGGCGTAGTCTGAACATGGGGAAATTGTTTTTGTGATTGCAGAGAGCAAGAGGATGGTGGAGTTGCACGCGCCTTGGTGCGTGTGGGCTGGGATAAGCTGTACCATCTGCTTAGCTTGGGCAGTGTGTAGCGCTGAAGACCTCTCACGGTTTCAATTTCATGTGGGCCCTCTATAAGCGGGTTTGAAAATTATTGGGCAAAATCGTGGGAAGGATTTGTTTTCAACATGGAAACCAATGTAGGTGGGTCCCTAAGCTGATTTATGGCACTTTAGTGGGCTACTCTTTTTAGTCAATGGGCAATAGTGGCTTGTGGGGCCTGAGGTTTTGCTTCAGGTTGCATGTGGTCCCGTGTACTCATGGTGGGCCCATGTGGCAGCTGGTTTCCACTATGGGTTCGCTGCTGGCGTGTTTGGCAGTGGGTTTATGATCTTGTGAGCCTGTGGGACCCAGTGGTTTTGGTTTTAGGAAATTATGGATAAAGTGCGGCCCACGATTTTTGGGTAAATTGAGACATAAGTGGCGGGCCACATGGGTTTGCTGAAGAGTGAATTTTTGTGTTGGGACCTGTCTATTTTGGTGCGGATCTTTGGTGGCTCTTTGGGTAGGGATGTAGTTGTTGGTTAGTTTTATCTAAATCCGATGGTAGAATTTTCTTAGGAATGGCCTAGGGTTCTCTTTACTAGATTCTCCGAGGATATTCTGTCTTCGCTTTACTGGCTTGCTGGGGCCTCCCGTCGCTTTTGTTTAGCGACTCTATGCGCAGGGGATGTTGGTTTTCCGTTGGCAGGATTGAGTTAGAGTTTCTAGAGCTGATTTGTTTGTTTCTTAATCTTGCTGGCTAGGGCCCATCTACCGCTGGCACTTTACTCTTAAACCTCTATTGGTTCCCCTTAGGTTGTTCTCTTTTAATTTAAGGAACGCACTTTGGTATGGGCTTATTTGTTCATCACAACGGAGTGATCTAGACTCTATCTTTCCCTCCCTAGTTCCAGAGTGTGACTATCACTGAGAGACTGAGTTTACCTAGCTTAGGTTTTGGGATTTGTTCTTCACCTTAGTTAGATTCTTGGTGTTCGAGATTTGGAGCCTTTCAAGGAGCCAAGCTTCAACAGGTTTTAAGTACCTTTTTGGCTTGGATGACCAATTCTACTTGTTGGATCACTTATTTTCTCTTGTTTCTATCTGAATTTTGGAGCCAATTACCCTTTGCAGGAGCTAATTTTCAGTATGGATTAGGAGTTTTTTTGTTTGTTTTCTGGCATGATTATTGGTTTATCATCTGTTTTGTATTTTGGTGTTTTCCTATCTGTGCAGGTTGTGCACGGACTTGTACGTAGATTTTTTCCTATCTACGTGAGTTGTGCGTGGAATATGTTTTGTCGTTAGCTTTCTCCCGCTTAGAGCGGGAGTTTAGTTTTATTTGTTGCATATGTGTAGGACGTAGGCTCCTAATGGTACTCATGTAATTCCCTAGAGTATGCCCCTTGTAATCTTGTAATTTTTTTCTTTTCTTTTATGTCACAATTAATTACCTAAAAAAAATTAACATACATATATCCGTTCAATATTCAATATCAATCGTATGATAAACATAACCACTTATGCATAACCTATTCATATGATAAACCAATTAAACATAACCATTCATAAAATTAAAGAGTAGCACAAGTGCATGATAATCATCATTACAAAACATGTTCTCTCCAAAAGATAATTAAGAAGGTAAAGATACTTTTCTTTTTGCATGTTTCAAAAAATAAAGATGCTTTCCTTTTTGCGCACTTGTTTCTCCCCCTTTTGGCATTATAAAAAAGAAGTGGAGTTAGAAGTAACCTCGTCGTCATCACCATCACCATCATCCTTAGGGGAAGAAGCGTCATAGGGTGGAACGCCTAAGGCATCCTCGATACGAGTGAGGCGAGAGTTGATTTTGGCAAATTGTTTGTCAACCCGCTTCGTGAAAGACTTTACCATTTTCTTTAAAAATGATTTAGTGGAGGGATCAAGAGAAGGAGTAGCAGCATGAGCAGTGGTAGTAGCAGGTGGAGGTGTTGAAGGAGTAGTAGGTGGAGGAGCATTAGCCTGTGCATAGGTGGCAGCCTCGGCTTCCTCATCACTATCTTACATAACTTGAGGAGCTTGCCTAGGAGTTTTAGGTAGC
Organism: Heliamphora exappendiculata; assembly: GCA_034768845.1. Lineage (NCBI taxonomy): Eukaryota > Viridiplantae > Streptophyta > Magnoliopsida > Ericales > Sarraceniaceae > Heliamphora > Heliamphora exappendiculata. Next base: position 8,374,355 of record JAOTRH010000006.1, on the reverse strand, counting down.
CATTTTCCATTTTGTAAATGATAACCCATTTACTTTAAAGTGGTAGCGGTAAGAAAGTCAGAGTTTTTGGGTGGAAAAAAATTAGAAGGAGATGGAAAAAATAAAAAAGACTCAAAAAGGGGTGTGAGAAAAAACCTCCATAAGGAAGAGTAAGTCGTTTGGTACTCTCTTTCGAAAGCATCCATTGATAGATCAATGAGGGAATGTCAAGAGGTTTCTCTATATAGATGCACCACAATATAAAACAATCAAGATATGAAATGTAAGTTCTAGAGCCAGTATGAGGCAAAATGTTTTATGTGATAATTAGATGAAGAATTTTGGCCTCGAGGGTGAGTTGTGAGTAAGATGGGGTGAGAGCGAAATTGATGGGAGGTTCGTTCATGATCATGGATAAAAAGGTTTCGGGAGTGAATTCTTGTGCCATGATCCATAATTGAGATGAAATTTGGGGACAAATAAAGTTTCCTTGACCCATTCAAAAAAGATTTGCTATGTCTTTATCGGAAAATCGATATGTTTTCCCATAAAGATAAGTAGTGATGTGAGTGTAACGATCATTTGGATTTGGGTTAAGTTCTTGAGAGAGATTGGCATAAAATAGGCGAGTGATTTGGGGATAGACACCTTTGGGTTGATAGAATTTGTATGGCCCCCAACCAATTTTAGAGAAAAGACGTAAAATATGCGAAAAATGAGCATCCATGAATCACATGTTTAGGACCTTACCAAAAATAGGATCAAGAGATTGGAGATAATGTTTGTATAGAACTTCGGCATGACTTGAGTTGAACCATTGGTCATTTTCATCGGTGGGGTCATCGCGAGCAATGGATTTGCCTTTGCCTCCTCTAACCCTAGGTGCCATGGGAATGTTTTGAGTGATGGAAATGGAAGGTTTAGTGAGGTAGAATTATGGTGTGAGAGATGGGATTGAGTTGGAACCCTTTTCAAGTCAAAAATAGGTATTTTCATGCCCTAAGAGAGAGAAATCGAGAGTGGGAAATGAAAAATCAAAATAGAAAAGCTGCTCGGCTCCCCAGGTTTTTAAACCCCCGACGGTTCAGTCGACTGGAGGGGTATGTTCAGTCGACTAGACTGACCTAACAATGGTTTAGTCGACTGGAAAATGGGGCTCAGTCGACTGGGCTGTGCTTTTTCAGGATTTCTGGTTTTCTTTCAACAAACACCTGATGTAAAAAGGGGTCAAAAAATTATTTAACACTACGCTTAATAAAGAATATTTTTATACAACCTCACGAGCATGCAGAAGATCCAATTCTCGTCAAATTATAATAAATCGATCCTCATTAAGAGGTTTAGAAAAAATATCCGCCCATTGTTCACTAGTGCTTACAAATTCTAAAAAAATATCACCTTTTTGTACATGATCACGAAGAAAGTGATGTCTTATTTCAATGTGTTTTGTTCGTGAGTGTAAAATTAGATTTTTAGAAATATTTATTGCACTTGTATTATCACATTTAATCGGCACAATATCGTATTTTAATTTAAAGTCTTGAAATTGTTGTTTCATGTATAAAATTTGTGCACAACAATTTGATATTATATGTGTAATCCCAAGAGGGGGGTGAATTGAATTTTTTTAAAAAAAATTTGTTTCAGTATAAGAAGCCAAGTATAACTTTTAGTTCACTTATAAGTAATATGTATTAATACACAAATATATTTTTAGGTATGACTTCTTGTTAAAAAAAATTAAAACATAAGTAGTTTTTAATTTAAAAAAATAGGATTCAAAAAGATTTAAGAGCAAATGAAGATGCCAAAATTTAAAGCCCTTTTTCTTTGAAGATTAAAATATAAATGTACTTCAATTTTAATTCACAATATTTAAACCTTCTTGTTAACTAGATTCAATTTTTTTTATTTTAAAAATACAAATACAACCTTCAAGTTTAATACTTTTCAAATATGACTTCTAGATTAAGATATAAAAATATTTTAATTTGACAATATTCCTTGCAAGGTGAAATGATATGATTCAAAAAATTTTAACGTTAAAAATTAAAGAATGCAAGAAATAAATGATTCAAGTGCAAGTGTATGTGAAACAATGACAATCAACAATATAATAAAGTAAATAAAAGAAATAAGCAAGCTAGAAGAATAACACCACGATTTTTACAATGTTCAGCGCAACGGCCTACATCCTTGCCTCAAGCCAATCGCTATAAGGATTTCTTACTATCTCTCCTTCAATAGCCAGAGGAGCCTCTCTCCTTAGTTTAGGCAGAGTAGTCTCTTTTGAAAATGTACCATTTTCAAATAATACAATCCTTGTAGGCGGATTAGCCTCTTTTGAGAAACGTCGTTATCAAATACAATGCAACAATAAGAGGAATGTGTACAAAGAATTTGCTCCTATAATGAGCAGATGAGTACAAACAATGAAACACAAACTCACCTCTCAATGAAATATAACAATGAAACTCAAAGAAAAATCTAGTAATTCTTTTCTCTAAAAAATATGAATGTAAAACTCAAGAATTTGAAGCACTAAGAGAGTGTCTATGAGAGAATGATTGAGAGGTTTTGAGTGAATAAAACAAGAGCTCAAGAGCTCTATTTATAGGCCTCAAAATCAGACTAGCCATTGAGCTAAATAGGGTAATGTCAAACTAGCTGTTTTCAGCAAAAATTTGAATTTTAATTAGTTCGGTCGACTGGACTTGACTTTAGTTGACTGTACTTCAAGGGTCAGTGTGAGACCCAGACTCGTGTTATTTTTGCGATATATATATGTTTGATATGTTCCTTTCATGATATGTATAACCTTGTTGCACGGTTGATGTTTCAAGCCGTAGAACAGCATGTTTTGTATAGGTGTTATACGTGTTGTGTTTGCGGGAGTTTAGCTTAGTTTCTAAGTCCGATTTTTCTCCCAGCGATGACTGCTTGAGTGGTGGGTGTGCGCTCGAGCGGGATGGTGCCAGCGTGTAGGTCGGTGAGACAACCGCTTGAGCGGTGGTGGGGCAGAGATGTATATTTGGCATTTTTCAACGCTTTTGCCTTAACGTGTGTATATATGTTTTGATACATGTTTTGGTGAAATTGAGCATACGGGGTTTCTTCCCGGGGTTATAGAGAGTTTCTGTGCAAATTTCAAAAAATTTTAAAAAAAAAGATATTTTGGAGTCCTATAAATATCTGGCGTTAGATATTTTTAAAAGATATTTTCAAAACTTAGCGACTAAGTTTTCTTTTTCTCTCTACCTTCTCTCTGACTTCTCGGGGGCCTGGGGCTCGATTTTCAATGATCCAACAGCGGATCCTTGCTATTGGCTTCGTGGTCTACGCATCAATCTGGACGGAATTTGATTTCGACGAAGCTCGAATTTACACGTAGATCGAGGTATCGAATTTTTAACCCAACGAGGTAGGATTCTAGATTCTACTATTGTATAAAGGTGATATATGTAACTATATGTCGTTTCACCGTGTAAAAATGCATGAAAAGTTGGTTTATGGGTGTTTGAAAGTTTTGGGGCTTAGAACACTCAAGAACAGAAATTTTTAGGTTTCTCTCGGGTGGTAGCTCACTCGAGCGCCCGATGTCCGCTCGAGCGGACTGACTGCGTAGGGCCATTTTGTTTTGATGTTATCTCCCTCATTCGAACTCGAAATTGGGTCATTCTTGTACTCAAATCAAAGCCCCGGAAGTCCTCTTTTCAATGGAACCTCTCTCACCGTAAAATTATTTTTGTAAAAAAAGTTACAATCAAAATAGTGAGGGTGTGTCAAAGTTTCTTAACTGTTTTTCACCCATTTTTGGCCAAATGTCATGTTTTATGTTTAAACCTTGTTTGTTTGGGTAAAAAGCATGCTTTACGCTTTTCTTGGTTTGTTACATGGTATGACATGTGGATGTGGGGTTTTCATAGGGTGTTCTTGAAAACGGTGGTAAATGGTGATTTTTGATAAAATCTCAACACTTGGTGTTTTGAAGGTTTGGAGCTAACCCTTGGGGTTGAGTCTCAGATTTTGAAACTGTTGATTGAAAATGGGAAAAAGCATTTTGAAATGTTTTGTTTGATCTCCATGTTGATAGATGGATCTATCTATACATGTTTAATGTATATTATGAAATGTTTTCAATTTTGAGAGGATTATCTAGATATTCCGGGATGATGTGTATGTGGCACGAGTTGCCCTCGGTGTAAGTTCAAAAATGTGCGCAGCGTAGGTACTCAGGTCCTTTGGGTTAGTCCTCGTAAATTGAGACGCTTGGGTGCTTAGTTCCCTCGGGTTGTCGCCCGTAAATTAAGTGGTTCGTCGTGGTGCTCCGTATAGAACTTGTCATTATCTAGCAGGCCTTAAGTGGTTCAGGACTAGAGTAATGGACAGGAGTCTATAGTTGCTACCTTTGTCTGTGTGATAAAGTCGGTACATAGGATCATATTCTTCTTCTTTTTCCACGATAGTACATTTCGCGAGGGAACGATGTTTTGATTACTGTTTTCCTTCAACTGTAAAATGTGTTTTGCATTGTATAAATGCTTAGTTGTGAAGGAAAAACTGTTTTGGAGGTTTGTGGTAAACTTAGGATTTTATGACGTAAATCCTTTTTGGCCTGTGGTTGAGTACGCTCCCACTCTATATGATTGCATATTTCTGTTTTACAGCTTATTATCTATTTCTATTGGGCTTCGGCTCACGGGTGGGAATTTTTTGTATAAAACTATTTTCAGGTGATGATATAGATGAGGTGTAGCTTGGCGGTGCCTGCAGTGGTGGAGGACTTTAAAGTATTCCTTGTGGGTTTGCCTGATCCTGAAGGCAGTTGTTGTACGCCATAAGGCGATATACTGTATGCATGTTGGGACTGTATGATTTTCTTTATGGGAGATATATCTTTTGGGATTTCCCCTTATTTCAATAGATGTTTTGATGATATAAAACTCTTTTTTATTAAAACTGGTGTCTGGTAGATTTTTCACGTGACCCCGGATTTTGGGGCGTGACAGTCAGTCAGCTGAACTACTTTAGATCTGAAAATCATATTTGGCAGTTCAATCAGTCACCTTGATATAAAACTTCAGTCAACTGAATACTTAAAAATTGAGATTTTTATTTTTTCAAAATATTTTAATCACTTTTTGTTTTGAAAAAATATTTTAAAGACTTTTAGGAATCCTATAAGCTTCAAAGTAATATTCATGAGATTAGTGAATGTACATAAATCCTAGAAATAAAATTTTTAATTTTTTCTTCAATCCTTCAATATCTCAACTCTTGCATTTGTTCTAAAACTGTGTCGCCAAAGAGTTTGATTTGAAATTATGCATTATGGCTTCCACTTTGTATCTTGAATTGTGCTAAGCGTATATTTTTGGTAAATAATCTCAATTTGCACAATTAGATACATAGGTTTGTTATCATCAAAAATCGGTCATTGAAGTATTGTTAGGCCAACAATCTCCCCATTTTTGATGATGACAAGCACATAGAAAAATAATGTAGGAAAGCATAAATAAAGCTCCCCCTATCAATAAGCATGAAATAATGATATTTGAGAGTTAATTACCCAAAAAAATGATCTTTGAGAGTTGAATAACTCCCCCTTTCAATATGCATAATTGTGAAGATATTGAATTTCATTTCATTCATATGACTTGTTCCACAAAATATTTTCCCATTTTAAAGGATCTTTTCAAATGTTAAGCCCGTTTCAATCATTCATTTGAATTTAAGATTGAATTAGTAACATGCATATATCCATTGAAATATCAAATATCAATCATATGATAAATCATTCATAAACATAATACCATCCATAAATAATAACCAAGCATGATCATAAGATAAACAATATTCAAAAAGTAAGAGTATAAGAGTAGCATAAGTACATGATCTAAAATAATGCTCTCCAAAAGATAATTAAGAAGATAAATATGCTTTTCTTCCTTTTTGCTCACTTGGTTCTCCCCCTTTTGTCATGATAAAAAAGAAGCTAAGTGAGAGGTAGACTCGATGTCCTCATCATCACCATCATCGTTGGGTGAAGAGACGTCATAGGGAGGAATGCCTAAGGCATCCTTGATGCGAGTGAGGTGAGAGCTGATTATAGCAAGCTTTTTATCAACACTTTTGGGAAAGGATTTGACCAGTTTCTTTAAAAAAGAGTGTGTGACAGGAGCAGTGTCATCAGCGGTGGTAGAAGTAGATGGAGGTACTGATGGAGCATGAGGAGAAGGTGCATCGGCCTGTGCATAGGCAGCATCCTCATCCTCTTCACCTTCACGATCATGTACTACTTGAGGAGCTTGCCTAGGATTTTTGGGTAGTCATTGTCCATTTTGTAAACTATAACCCATTTTCTTTAAAGTGGTGGCGGTAAGAAAGTCAGAGTTTTTGGTTGGAATAAAATTGGAAGGAGATGGAGAAAAAGCAAAAGACTCAAAAAGAGGTGTGAGAAAACCTCCATAAGGAAGAGTATGTCTTTTGGTACTTTCTTTTGAAAGCATCCATTGATATATGAGAGATGGAAGGTCGAAGCATTTTTCCATGTAAATACACCATAAAATGAAGCAATCAAGACAAGAAATATAAGTGCGAGATCCACTACAAGGCAATATGTTGTATGTAATGATAAGATGTAAAATTTTTATCTCAAGTGTGAGTTGGTAGTAAGATGGGGTGAGGGAAAAATTTAGAGGGGGTTTAGTGATGATCATGGGTAAAAATGTTTCGGGAGTGAATTCTTGTGCCATGATTCATGATTGAGATGAAATTTGAGGACAAATGAAGTCTCCTCGACCCATTCCAAAAAGATTTGCTATGTCTTTATTAGAAAATTTATGTTTTTCCATAGAGATAAGTAGAGAAGTGAGTGTAACGCTCGTTTAGATTTGGGTTAAGTTCTTGAGAGAGATTGGCATAAAAAAGGTGCATGATTTGGGGATAGACACCTTTGGGTTGACAGAATATGTGTGGCCCCCAACCAATTTTAGAGAAAAGGCGTAAAACATGAGGAAAATTTGCATCCAAGAAGCGCATGTTGAGGATTTTACCAAAAATGGGATTGAGAGAATTGAAATAATACTTGTAGAGAACTTCAGCACGACTTGAGTAAAACCATTGGTCATTTTCACTGGTTGGATCGTCTCGAGCAAGTGATTTTCCTTTTCCTCCTCTAACCCTAGGTGCCATGAGTGAGGGACTGAGAGAAAGGAATGTGGAAGAATGGTTGTGGGAGAGTGGAAGTTGAGGAACAACCCTTTTCAAACCAAAACTAGGTATTTTCGTGCCCTAGAAGAGAGAAGCTGAGAGTTGGAAATGAAATAACAGTGTTTAAATGTAGTTTGGCTTCCCAGTTTTTCAAAATCCCCGACGGTTCAGTCGACTAGAGTGGTATGTTCAGTCGACTGGACTGAATAAAAATGATTCAGTCGACTGGAAAATGGGACTGAGTCGACTGGATAGTGCTTTAACAGAATTTCTGGTTTTCTTTCAACAAATGCCTGATGTAAAGATGGCTCAATATATATATATATATATAACACAATGCTTAATAAATAATATTTTTATACAACTTCACGAGCATGCATAAGACCCAATTCTCGTCTAATTATAATGAATCAATCCTCATTAAGAGGTTTAGTAAAAATGTCCGCCCATTGTTCACTAGTGCTCACAAATTCTAAAAATGTGTTACCTTTTTGTACATGATCACGAAGGAAATGATGTCTTATCTCAATATGCTTTGTTCGTGAATGTAAAATTAGATTTTTTGAAATGTTTATTACACTAGTATTATCGCATGAGAGTTACTTGATTCAATAGGTAAAGAAGAAGTTACACCACCTTCGATACGCTACCACTCACTCGGCCAGGAACCGCAAAGGAGTGAATTCTTTGGAACGTAGGAGTTGAATGGTATACAGGACTATCAGCCCAAAGGAAAGCAATGAAACTTCTTCCTAAGCCCCTGTTGTCATAGTAGCCTTTAGAGTAGTTGCTTGCCCATTTAATTGGCACTACATCATAATTTAATTTAAAATTTTGAAATTGTTGTTTCATATATAAAATTTGTATACAACTACCAGCAGCCACATATTCGGTTTCGACGGTAGATAAGACTACAGAATTTTGTTTCTTTGAAAACCAAAAGACAAGTGATTTTCCTAAGAAATGACATGTGCCACTAGTGCTTTTGCGGTCAATTCTGCAACTAGAAAAATACGCATATGAATAACTAATCATTTCAAAAGAAGTATATTTAGGATACGATAAACCTATATCTATGGTGCCAATTAAGTATCTTAAGATTCTTTTTACAGCAATCAAGTGTGATTCTTTAGGACATGCTTGATATCGTGCACACATACATACACTAAATAGTATATCTGGTCTACTGGCAGTTAAATAGAGTAAGCTACCAATCATACCTTGGTAGATCTTAGTGCCTACTGGCTTCCCTTGCTCGTCATCTTTTGTCAAGTTTAGTTGAGGGACTCATTGGAGTGCCCAAAACTTTTTCGTCCTCCATGTGGAAGCGCTTGAGTGGTTCATGTACATACTTTGATTGGTTAATGAAGGTGCCATTCTTTGCTTGTTTGATTTGTAATCCAAGAAAAAATGTGAGCTCCCCCATCATGCTCATCTCGAACTCGTTTTACATACATCGAGAAAATTCCTTGCATAGATTTTCATTGGTAGCACCAAATATAATATTATCTAAGTATATTTATACAATGAGCATGTCTTCTTTGTTTGTTTTTTATGAATAAAGTTGTGTTAATCTTTCCTCTTATAAATTCATTTTCTAACAAAAAGTTACTAAGTCTATCATGCCAAGCTCGAGGAGCTTGTTTTAATCCTTACAATGCTTTTGCTAGTTTAAATACATAATTTGGATAGTGATAATCTTCAAAACCAGGTGGTTATTCAACATACACTTCCTCATTTATGAACTTATTTAAGAATGCACTTTTTACATCCATTTGAAAAAGTTTAAAGTTTTTATAGGATACATATGCTAATAACATGCGAATAGCTTCCATCCTAACTACTGGTGCATATGTTTCTTCAAAGTTAATTCTTTCTTCTTGATTATAGCCTTGTGTAACTAGTCTAGATTTGTTACGGACTACAATACCATTTTCATCTTTTTTGTTTCTATATACCCTTTTGTTCCAATTATTGTATGATATTTAGGCCTAGGAACTAAACTCCAAACTTCATTTCTTTTAAATTGGTTTAGTTCTTCTTGCAAGGCTATTATCCAAGATTCATCTTCTAGTGCATCGTTTATATTTTTAGGTTCTTCTTGTGAAATAAAAGCAAGATGATCACAAATATTTTTAAAAGATGATCGAGTACTTACACTTCGTGAAGGTTCACCTATGATTTGATCAATGGGGTGATCCTTCACTGTTTTTCATTCTTTTAGAAGGTCTTTATGTTCATCTTGAACTTTAGACTCATGAATCTCTATGCTTTTGCCTTTGTCTTCCTTGATTTATAATTCTTTCATTCCTTTATTTATATCTAAATCATCATCAAGTGGAATCTTAGAAGAAAAATGGTTAGCCTCATCAAATGTCATAGTTCTTTTATTGTATACTCTATAAGCTTTACTATTTGTAGCATACCCTAGAAAAATTTCTTTATCAAATTTAGATTCAAATTTTTCCAAATCATCTTTATCATTTAAAATAAAGTATTTACAACCAAAGACATGAAAATAAGAAATGTTGGGCTTTCTACCATTCCATAGCTCATAAGGAGTTTTTTTTTAGTGATATTGTAATGCTTCAGCCCCGGGGAACCTATGAACCAACTCAATCATCCCACATACAGAGGTCACTAACAATAAATCTCCATCATTAAAGGTTTGAGTTCAAAACATATATAACAAAAACCTTCTTTAAACAATTAAATTCTCATACATATCCATCAATTTCAATTAAAAGCCTGTGATTCTCCAAGGGTTTATTTACAATCACGATATCATTATACTCATCCACTCAAATTTACATACAAACGTGATATAAATACAAGAGATATAAACTTATTCTTCTAACTTCTATCATTTCCCAGGATGCAATCTTAGCCCTAGTATCGCTCTTGGTCCTTGAAACCTGAAATGGTTTTGAAAACGTATGTGAACCGAAGCTCGTAGGATAAGATTAACTCAAAAGTGATGCATGATTTGTGAAGTGTGATGGGTGCATACAAGAGTTTAATCAAAATCTTATCATCTATTCCAAAACAATTTTGCAATGCATAACCGAGTTTTATATAAGAGGGTTACTGCTCCATACTTCTTAATTTCCATGAAATTAACCATTTCACCTTTTTCAATTTTCCCAACACATTTTCCATTCACCATAAACCGAGCACATCTTACCTTTTTCAATTATTCCAGTACAAATCACCGTTCTATTATATTTCCATGTTAAGGTTTTACGAACCCAATAAATTATAGCACACCCCTACACACACTCAGTTGACATTTCTTGTATTTCACCAACTCGTGATTAACAAACATAGGTGCCGACGCCGGACGAGCGTATAGACCCATGTAACGTTACAACCAACCCGGCCACACAGGCTCCATGGAGTAACGAGACGTTCTATACCCCAACACAACTAACGTCTCTTCCCAATTTACCAGCCGGTGGGTAGAGAACCCAATAACGTCCTTTCCCGATTCACTAGCCGGCGGGCAGAGAACCCAATCTGCGCAGATTTTTGGTCTTTCACTGAGGAGAAACTCGTGCCCAACCTTAAACGATCCCTTAGATCTCAAATTGGCCCTTTCGACATTTCAAATCACAATACACACGCGCGAGTCCAACCTTAAGGGTTCCTCTCGCCCAACCGATATCACACACGTGTTTTCCGATTTTATATTAAAACCCTTAAATTTAACACCTGATAGAATCATATGCTGCATTAACTCGTGGAATGTAAATACGATAGATTATCACAACTCTCAAGTTTCTTTCATCATCTTACACATCCTTGAATTTATAGATTTTATTTAAAATTCTCAATTCAAATTCTCATTATCAACTATACAAAATGTGAACGCATAATTAACTCAAACATGATCATACTAATTGAATGAAATGGAATGCACCCATCATATGCATGTAGTTATATACTAATTGAAATCCATGTTCTCCTTCCAAAGTTTAGGGTTTTAAAGGATGATCGTGCTACTACATGAATCACAATTACCCATACTTGTTTCCTCAAAACCATCTTTTATGTAGAAAATTTGTTTACCTCGTAAGGCTTAACCAAACGGCCCGACATATGCATCCCAACCCAAATTGATTTTCATAGGTGCATTAGTGGCCCAACGAATCAAGAAATTTGATAAAAAGGACCACTAATCATAAAAATAATATTTTTCAAGACATTTAGCCCAAAACGGATGAAAAACGGTTAAGAAAATTTGACATACCCTCACTAATTTAATCATAAATTTTTCTACAAAAATAATTTTCTTGTGAGAGTAGTTTTGTTGGAAAGAAGACTTCCGGGACTTCGATTTGAGTACAAAAATGACCCAATTCGGAGTCCAAATAAGGGAGATGTGATCAAAACAAGTTGACCATGCGTAGTCAGTTCGCTCAAGCGGACGTCGGGAACTTGAGCGCCCAACTCTCTACCAGTTGGTCGCTCGAGCAGACAGGGATCCGCTTGAGCACGCTGGTGTCCAAGAAAAACCTAGATTTTCCCCTGTTTAAGCTTTTAACCTCAAATTCCTTAATTATTCATCAAATATGCCTCAAATCTCAAGTTTCACCCCCAAATCATTGGATTCAAGTCTCATAAACTCTTTTTATACAACAAATTTGAACAAATCAAGGTTATTCTTTTCTCAAAACTCAATTATTTATGAAAACTCAACCCAACTCACACATTACTCTATTAACCCTTCAAATTATGCATGAAATCCATTCTACTTTACTTATATAACAAATTATCAACTCAAATCAACACAAACATATGAGAGAATCTAGATCCTACCTCATATTTGCACGAAAGATTGAAATCCTATCCGATCTTCCCACCTAGGGTTTGGATGTTGAGAGATCTTGCCTCTAGGGTATTTTATCTTCCATTTCCTGACCCGTTTTCTTTTTAGGCATTTTTCGACCCGCATTACGTGTTTTCTTTTGAACATGTTTTTACTGCTTTTGATGCATGATCGGGTTTAGATATGCATGCAGGGTAGGTTCCTGGGGCTGTGGTCCATTGTGGCGTGATTCTCAAAAAATTTTTAAAAAAAATATTTTGGAAGCGTATAAATATCTAGAGTTAGATATTTTCATAAAAGATATTTTTCAAAACTTCTCCAGTAAGTTTTTTATTTTATCTCTGCCTTCTCTCTAAGCTCTCGGGGGCCCGGGACTCGAGTTTCAACGATCTAACAGCGGATCCTTGCTTTTGGAACGGTGGGCTACGCAACCATCTGATCAGATTTCGATTTCGGCAAAGCTTGATTTTGCACGTGATTCAAAGCGTCGAATTTTGAACTCACCGAGATAGGATTCTAGACTCTACTACTATATAAGGGTACTATGGGTAAACGTGGGTGTTTTTAACAGTTAGATTTCTGTAGATCTGTTATTGTATCAAAGATGGGTTTTAGGCTTAAAACCTATTTTTTGGTGTTTTCGTGGATGGAATCAGGTGTCGAGGATTTCTTTCGAGGTCTTAGTATTAGGCCTGGGTGTACGTATGTTTGAGGATGTTAAAAGGGAGTTTCGAGGCTTCAATTTCAGGTTTGGAGATTGAACCCGTAGCTTACAACGATTTTTGGGTTGGGTTCAATTGACTGAACCTATGAGTTCAGCCGACTGGATCATGTGTTCTTGGGTTCAGTCGGCTGGACCTCGAGAATTGGTCGACTGGACAGTGCTTCTGGGCTTTTTGGCCGTTTTTAGTAGATTTTTCAATCGACTGGGGGTTGGGTCCAATCGACTGAATTCTGGGCTATTTTGTTGGTGGTTTGGTGGCTGGGTTTTGGTTTCTAATTGGTGTCCTATGATATTCAATTGATTATTTTATGGGAATTACTTGATTTAAATACCTATGGATTCTTTTTGGGATTTGGTTGGTCGTGTGGTGGTTTTGGGGTTCATGTTATGACCCTGGGTGTTTGTTTAGATGTTGTCCTTAGGTTGACGCGCATGGGTAGGTTTTGGGTGTTATGGCACGGTCATGTGCGTGATGGTTATGCATGGGAGATGTGAGGTTTTGGTGAGAACCATGGTTGTGGGTTTAGTGTTGGCCTTTGGTTAGGTCGGGCTTTGTAAATGTGTTGATCGTGTTGGCGCTTGTGGGCGTTGTGGGTCAATGATGGCCATGTTGGGAGTGTTTGGGCTAGTGGTGGTCGCGTGGGTTATCCCATGAGTGGATGTCGGGTTACGTGACGAGTGGCGTCGTGGTGTGAGGTTACATGTGGCTATGTGCTTTTATAACTGGTTTGTACATTTATAATTCTGTTTATTCATGTACGGAATATGTAAGTGAATTACATAAGATGATATCATTATGTATAACGTGGTTTATGCTTTAAAACCTAGAGTTTTATAGGCATGTGACGTGGTTTGTGGAACGTCATGTTGATACATGGTTATATGCTTTAAACCTTGATTTAGGTTTGCATATGTGTATGAAATGGATTAGATAAATCTGTGATCTGGTAGATGTAAATTCTGGTTGATGATGCACGTGTGTATGTGCCGGTGTAAGAGGTAGGCTGCGAAAGCCGATGTATTTGGGGGTGCGGTCCTTCGGTGAAAGTCCGAGAAGATGCGATTGGGGCTACGGTAGTCCTTTGGTACTAGTCCGTAAAGGTGTATTTGGGGGCTGCGGTCCTTCGGTGAAATTCTGAGAAGATGCATTAGATGAGGGCTGCGGTCCTTCGGTGAAAGTCCGAGAAGATTCATAGATTGCATGTGTTGCATTTTGGGATGGATAGACCAATTTTCTAAAAACTATATTCTCGGCCTACGGGAGTTGAAATACTGTATTAACGGCCTGCGGGAGTTGTAATACTGGAATCATTTTCAAGGCTCTGATGAGTCAAAAAATAGTTTTTGTCCTCACTTTTCCTTGCAAGTGAAAATGATTTTCTAGCTCTGATGAGTCGTGGTCTAAAACAATTTTCAAATTATTTTATTGGCTTGTAAGAGAGTCGAAAATTTCACTTCGTTTATCGAGCATGTTTAACTTATACTGCATGTGTTGTTTAGAATCAGCTAAGCTTTGGCTCACGGTGTGTGATTTGCTTTTCTTCAGGTACCAGTCACGCTAGTTGATCTGGAGGTGCTGAAGAGGTGGAAGAGTTGTAGTATTCCTTTTTATCCTTTTATTTCATGTATATTATAACATGTTTTTTTGGCGTTGGAGCCGTGTAATATTTTCGTTTGGCGTTTATATACAATGCATGTATAGTTTATCATTGAGAGTATATTTAGGGGTTGGGTTTTATCTGGTTGTTGTGGCTGTTTCACGGGGCCCTGAGTTTGGGTCATGACAACATGGGTCGGTGAGGTGACCGCTTGAGCGGTGCTTGGCCGCTCGAGCGGTTGTGTGGCAGAGATGTATGTCGGTAAGGGTCCGCTCGGGCAGTGAGGGAGCGCTCGAGCGGTGACAGCCTAGCACGACTTTTATAAAGCCTGGCAGCCCAGATATTTTGGACCAAAATATCTTTTCTTGTTCTCTTCTCTCTCTACACCTTTTCTCTACCTTCTCTCTAGATTTCGGGAGGGCACGAGCCAAGTTTTTGAAGGTCGGATAGCAGATCCTTGCTGTCGGCGATGTGGGCTTCGTATCCATCCAGACGAATTCTCGTTCTAACGAAGTTCAGTTTTGAGATGTCGAGCTTTTAGCTCTCTGTGGTAGGATTCTAGACCCTACTGCTGTTAAAGGGTGTTAGATGCAATTATATGTATTTTCACCGAGTAGAAAATGCATTATTTGTGGTTTTCATGTTTAAATATTGGTTTTATACATGATCCGGATGTGTTGATATTCGTGATTTTCAAAAAAGAGGTTTGAAAGCGAGATGTTTTGTGAAAATTGTGAAAAACGTGTTTTAGAGGTTTGAAGCTAACCTTTGGGGTTGAGTCTCAGCTTTTAAAACGTTTTGTTGGAAATATGTTATTACATGCTTGTAGATCTCCATGTGGATGAATTGGATCACTTTTACACATGTGATGTAGAACTATTTTGCGAGTTTTAAAATATTTTTCATAGATGTATCGTGACAGTGGATGTGTTGAGTTGCACTTCCATTGCTCATCGGTGTAAGTCCCGAAACATACGTAGAGTGGTTTTGCTATGGTCCCTCGAGTTAATCCCCGTAAACGTGGTTTGGAAGCTCTTTCCATCGGTCGTAGCAATCCGTAAAAGAGCCGGTTGCCTCGTGAGTGGCTTCGATGTTGTGACTCCATATAGAACTTTTCATTACTCAATAGGCCCTGAGTGGTGATCTTAGAGTAATGGGCAAGAGTCTGTAGTTGTTACCTTTATCCGTGTGTGTGGCAGAGTTGGTACATAGGATTTTATTTTACTATATTTTCCTAGATTGTGTGATCTGAGCGAGAAATCAGATTTCATTGTTGTCTTTCATATTACTATGGCATGATATCTGTTAGGACGATATACATAGTTTTAAAGATGAAAGTTTTAAGGTTTTGTGAGAAAAACCTTTTAGGCTCCTGTGATTAAGTCTGTATGCTTATAATTGCATAGCCTACTTTACAACTTTACTGTCCTTTTCTATTGAACTTCGGCTCATGGTGTGGGACTGTCATGCCCCGACTCCCGGGTCACGTGAACTCCACTTGATAACCCAACATTAAAGAATCACCGAGGGAACTCCTTTATTTACAACTCTATTTATGGTTAAAACCTTCTAAAACTTGGATATAATTCGTTTTAAAAGAAATTCCTTTCTAAAACTTCAAAAATATTTTAAGTCTATTTCTTAAAAATTTCGACAGAGTTTTCTCTATTTTTCAAATTATTCCAATTTTTTTGTAAACCTGTTAAATTTCAAACACAATTTACACACAGGCACCGCCTGGATTCCAATTCTCAAACACAATCAAAATTACTACAACCATTCATATCCAATTACATAACTGGTATACCAATTCCCAAAAGAAATTAAGCCATACAAGCTTAAGCTACATAATAATTAACATCCTCCACTTTCTTATTATTGTATTCATCTCCATACGAATTAAACCATACATTAATTTCACTAAATGCATTCATCCATGACAATCTCACAATTTCCATACAGTTTCTCAATACAATCCTTTGAAGCGAATACATAAGATTTATACATTTATCTATATATGATTACATTCATAAATGAAATTGGTCCTTTCTTCCAAAACATTCTTTAAGATCCCATCCTTTTCTTTCCTTTCTTTTAATAAAACCTGTAAAAACTTGGATATATATACAACCTGAGCCGAAACTCGTAGGATAAGACTAATAACAGTGCAATGCATGATTTGTGAGGAGTCGATGAGCAAGATATTATGCAATCACTTTCAGTTTGTATAAACTTCAAAGATAATATGAATTCTTTTAGATTTCTTGGCTTCAAATTTTCTTAACTCGTCCACTTAGTTTGTCTGTTAATTATTCCAACATTATAGTATCATTAAACTCGCTTCAGCATCGTAATTTATCTATTAAATTTTCATTTCTATTCTTTTCGTTTCTTTTTCATTAGTCACATTCGTGTTTAGTTATTTCTCTTTCTAATTCATCCATCTATTATTCACATTTCCATTTCCTCCATTAATCCCATATTGAACCGATTAATTACATAATCTCTTTATAATTCTTTAATTCTTGTTCTTATATTTGTTTTCTTCTTAATCAATTACCCAATTATCAATTCACCTTTTTCCATTATAAATCCATTACTTACTTTCACATTCTTAGATTCTTTACCCAAATTTCACTTTTATTTTTATTAATCAAAATACTGAACCGACGTAGGATCCAGTTTATAGAAACCCCTCCATATTCCCCCAATAGGCTACTCAAAGCCATTAGTGAATAGATAGCTCTATAACTCACCTCTACAATCATCAAATACCAACGTCGGATGCAACTTATAGAAACCCCTCCCTATTCTCCCAATAGACTACACGAAGCCATTGGTGAATAGATAGCTCTATAACTCACCACGACACAATCACGTCCGTTTTACGGGGGCTAACCCGAGGGAACACGGTACCCAGCTTGCACAAGTTTTTGGTCTTTCATCGTGGAGCAAGTCAAGGCCAACTTAATCACATCCATATCAATCAAACAACTATCGGTTCCTTATTCGATTAATGCAGCATTATTTATTAACAACCGGGAGTCCATTTCCCCAATTTAATTTCACAATCACATCATACTTCCAATTTCAATTCAAAACCATATTTCCAATTCTAATTCACAATCATATTTCCAATTCCATATTCACAATCATATATTTCTCAAATTACCTTCATTATATTTTTCCATTTTAACATCATAAATCTCATACCATGATTCACATTTCTTACAACCAGAATTCTATATCAATTGTCTTTACATCATCTCATTTTCAATAGAATTCTAATCATAAAGATCAGATTAGTATTTTCTATTCTCATATTCTATGTTCTCCTAATTTTTACTCTATTAGATTATATTATTAACTTATAATTGTACAATTGGCTCGTATTTTTGGCTAACCTTCATAAATTTGATTTGAAACTTAACAAACTTAATAAAAACTCATCAACTCCCAAGTTGCATAGACGTACAACCCAAATGTTTAACATATTTGGAATTCAATAAATTAAATAACACACATTTGATCTTGACCTCAAGCTTTTTAGATTTCAATTATAACCAAAAGTCAACTATTTTTCTATCTCCCCAATTACATCTGTGAGACCCTGATCCGTTTTTTTTTTTTTTGCGTTTTCGGACGCGCATTATGTATTTTCGTTGCAGCATGTTTTTATTTCTTTTGATGCATGATCGAGCTTAGATATGCGTGCGGGGTAGATTCCCGATGCTGTGGGCCGTTGTGGCACGATTCTCGAAAAATTTCAAAAAAAAGATATTTTTGAGGCCTATAAATATTTGGAGTTAGATATTTTCATAAATATATTTTCTAAAACTTCTCCAGTAAATTTTCCATTTTCTCTCTGCCTTCTCTCTGAGTTCTCGGAGGCCTGGGGCTCGATTTTCAACGATTCAACGGCGGATCCTTGCTTTTGACACGGTGGGCTACGCAACCATCCGATCATATTTTAATTTTGGCAAAACTCAATTTTGCACGTGGTTCGAGGCGTCGAGTTTTTAACTCACCGAGGTAGGATTCTAGACCTGTATGTTGTATAAGGGTGCTATGGGTAATCGTGTGTCTTTTTACTGGTTAGATCTTCGTAGATCAGACTTTGTATCAAAATGGGTTTTTTGGCTTAAAACCAGTTATTCGTCGATTTTGTGGATGGAATCGGGCGTAGAGAGTTTCTTTGGACGTCTCGGTGTTAGGCCTAGATATGTGGGTGTTCACGGTTGTTGAATCGGTGTTCGAAAGCTTTGATTCGAGGCTTGGAGGGTTGAACTCGTAGCTCAGAAACGGTTTTTGGGTGGTTTCAGTCAACTGAACTCATAGGTTCAGTCGACTGGATCATAGTTTTTGGGTGGTTTCGATTCGAGGCTTTGGCTCACGATGTGGGATTTGATTTTCTTTAGGTACCGGTTACGGAGCTTGATCTGCAGGTGCTGAAGAGGTGGAAGAGCTGTTGTCTTCCGTTTTACTAGTTTTGTTACATATATGTTATAACCTATTTTTTAGGCGTTAGTGCCGTGTAGTGTTGCCATTTGGCATTTATATACAATGCATGTATGATTTATTTTGAGAGTATATTCTTAGGTTGGGTATCTTGTATGGTTGTTTATGGGTGTTTCACGTGGCCCGGAGTTTGGGGCGTGACAACTTGGTATTAGAGCTCTGGGTTCGAATACCTATGAGCCGTGAAAAGAGGTTGCATCACCGTGTGAGGTTGATTGCGTGTGCTTGATTGCATGTGTTTAGATGCTTTAATAACATGTCTATGTATCAGCATGCTAGATATGTGGACGATGTGTATATGTGAGTATGGGGGTTGAATCTTAGGAGTGCAAGTCCTGTCTTTGGGCGTTTGGATTAACAAACTTAGGAGCCAAGTTTGAAACGCGTTTAGTTGGCGTGATTTCTATCAGGAATCTGAGTAGGTTATCCATATTGACGAGACATTCTTGTTGGTTCTCCTCGGTATATGTGGAGTTATTTAGCATGAACTTATATGGCTATGTGATAGCATGCTAAGTGTTTAGCGTTTATGTTCATGCCATGTGATGCATCTTATATGTTGTTTTGCTTTCATATAGACATGATGTCGGCGAGAAGAGGGCAAGGCCGTGGTCGAGGCCATGGCCTTGTTGGCCAAGGGGATATTCCTATCCCTGATGCTGGGGATGCTAATGCTCCCCAGGGACCGATGGATGCGACTGAGCTATTGCGTGTGCTAGTTGGTTCTATCTAGTAGCTGGTTCTAGGGGTGAGACTGTTAGGGAGAGGGTGCCTGAGGCGAGGGCTACTGTGGCGATGCGGGAGTTTCGGCGTATGGATCCGCCTATCTTTGCTGGAGATCCTGATCCTCTTGTAGTGACAGAGTGGCTGGAAATGGTGACTCAGATTCTGGACACATTACAGATTGAGGAGGATGAGTTGCGGGTATCATTTTCCACTTTTCAGTTGAGGGGCAATGCTCATCAGTGGTGGAGATATGCCAGAACTACAGTGGGGGCCACATGGGCAGCTTTTACATGAGTCTTTCTGGAGAGATATTTCCCAGCTTCGAGGAGGGACTTGTGCAGGGAGGAGTTCTATTCTCTTACCTAGGGGACCATTGACATCATGCAGTACAAGGCTAGGTTTACGAGCTTGTCTCGGTTTGCGCCAGAGGTGGAGTGCACAGATGAGTTTCTTTCGATGAGGTTTGAGTGGGGTTTGAGGTCGGCGATCAAGGAGCGAGTGGCAGTGATGGGATATCGTGTGTTCAGAAAGCTAGTGGAGGCAGTAGTGAGGGTTGAGAATGCTTTGGCAGAGACTCGAGCTTCGAGGGAGGCCAGGACATCGCAGGGTGGGACAGAGGTGCAGACAGGTGGGCGTGTCAGTAAGAGGCATAGGTCCTCTGGTCCCAGTTTCTATCCACTTGGATCACAGTAGTTTTCAGCACCATCACCATCTGTGGCTTCATCTGGGAGGCCAGAGCAGCGGGAGTTAACCTATTTTTGATGCAGACAGCCGAGGCATCGTGCGGCGGATTATTTACACTCGAGACCATCCCAGAGCTTAGCACCAGTGTGACCGTAGGGGAGGGACCCAGTAGTTTACTATGAGTGTAGACAGTTTGGACATATTCGTAGGAATTGTCCCCACAGAGGCAGTACGCCGAGCAGGGAGGACACACCAGTGGGTTCGTTTGCGCAGGGTTGACAGCAGCCCTCTGCAGTACAGACTTCCCAGATGGCAGGTGGGAGTACACTAGTTCAGTTGGTGCGGAAATCGACAATGCCGAGTTATGGTGGATAGGACAGAGTGGGGTTGCCACGAGTGTATTCTCTAGCAGCTCGCTGTCCATCTAGGGCACCGGTCATGCCGGAGGATGCTGACACACCTTCAGCGAGCAGAGGTACTTTTTTGGTATGCAGATTAAGGGTCAGATCCTTCATTGCATCTGTTTGGGGTTGGTTATGGATCTCATGGATGGTGTGCTGTGTTGAGGCAATGACTGGTGATGATGTGAGGTTAGGAGTGTTGTAGATCCCATGTCCTGGAGATAGTTGGCCTTTGTCTAGGATGCCTGACCCTATTTGACTATATCCTAGGAATGGTTTGGCTGCCATTTCGTGTGTCTGTGTCAGTTTCGATCGACAGTTGTTATTTTGGCCTTGAGTGGAATTTCAGTGGCCAAATTCCTTTAAGGGGGTAGAGTTGTGAGACCCTGACCCATTTTCTTTTTTTGGCATTTTTAGACGCACGTTATGTATTTTCGTTGCAGCATGTTTTTACTACTTTTGATGTATGATCGGGTTTAGATATGCATGCGGGGTAGGTTTCTGGGGCCGTAAGCCGTTGTGGCGCGATTCTCGAAAAATTTCAAAAAATATATATTTTGGAGGCTTATAAATATCTGGAGTTAGATATTTTCATAAAGATATTTTCTAAAACTTTTTCAGTAAGTTTTTCATTTTCTCTGCCTTCTCTCTAAGTTCTCAGGGGCCCGAGGCTCAGTTTTCAACTATCCAATAGCGAATCCTTGCTTTTGGCACGGTGCGCTACGCAACGATCCGGTCATATTTCAATTCCGACGAAGCTCAATTTTGCACGTGGTTCGAGGTGTTGAGTTTTCAACTCACCGAGGTAGGATTCTAGACCTGTATGTTGTATAAGGGTGCTATAGGTAATCGGGTGTCTTTTTACCGGTTAGATCTCTGTAGATCTGACATTATATCAAAATGGGTTTTTGGGCTTAAAACCAGTTTTTTGTCGATTTTGTGGATGGAATCGGGCGTAGGGAGTTTCTTTCGAGGTCTCGATGTTAGGCCTAGATGTGTGGGTGTTCATAGTTGTTGAATCGGTGTTCGGAGGCTTCGATTCGAGGCTTGGAGGGTTAAACCCGTAGCTCAGAAATGATTTTTAGGTGGGTTCAGTCGACTGAACTCATAGGTTCAGTCGACTGGATTATAGTTCTTGGGGTTCAGTCAACTGAACTCATTGGTTCAGTTGACTGAAGTGGCTCGATTTGGCATTTTGTGTTTCCAGTGTGTTTTTAAGTCGACTGGGGGTTGGGTCCAGTCAATTGAAGCTGTGGGCTGTTGGTTTTGAGATTTTGGGTTGGTTCCTTGATTTTCGATTGGTGTCCTTTGGTATTCGATTGATTAATTTATGGAAATTACTTGATTTAAATACCTGTGGATTCCTTTTGGGATTCGGTTGGTTATGTGGTGGTTTTGGGGGTCGTGTCGTGGCCTCAGGTGTGCGTTTGAGTGTCGCCCTCGTGGGTGATGTGCATGGTAGATGCGGTTTGTGGTGCACGGTTGGGTGCGTGGTTTGCTGTGGGAATTGTGTTGGCACGAGTGAGCGTCATGGGCCTGTGATGGTCATGTTGGGAGTGTTTGGGTCAATGGTGGTCGTGTGGGTTATCCCTGTGGGTGGATGCCAGTTTGTTTTGGCGGGTGGCGTCGTGATGTATTGTTATACATGTTATGTGCATATTTATAACTGTTTATTTATGTACGGAATACATAAGTGGATTACGTTGTTGTGATATCAATCGTTATGTGTAGTGTGGTTTATGCTTTAAAACCTAGAGTTTTATAGACATGCGAGGTGGTTTGTGGAACGTCGTGTTGGTACATGGTTATATGCTTTAATTCCTGATTTAGGTTTGCATATGTGTATGAAATGGATTAGATGAATCCGTGATCCAGTAGATGTAAAATCTTGGTTGTTGATGCACGTGTGTGTGTGTGGGTGAACGAGGTAGGCTGTGAAAGCCGGTGAACGAGGTAGGCTGCGAAAGCCGGCGTATTTGAGGCTGCGACCCATCGGTGAAAGTCTGAGAAGACGCTTTGATTGGGCGGTGACCCGTCGGTGAAAGTTCGAGAAGACGCATTGATCATGGCTTGCATAAACTGCATTATGGGACGGATATACCAATTTTCTTAAAACTGTATTATCGGCCTACGGGAGTTGAAATACTGTATTAACAGCCTGCGAAAGTCATAATACTTGAATCGTTTTCAGGGCTTTTATGAGTCGACAAATGGTTTTTATCCTCGCTTTCCCTTGCATGTGAAAATGGTTTTCTGGCTCTGGTGAGTCGTGATCTAAAACGATTTTCAAATTATTTTTCTGGCTTGAAAGATAGTCAAAAACTGCACTCCGTTTATCAAGCATGTTTAGCTTATATTGCATGTGTTATTTAGAATCTGCTGAGTTTTGGCTCACGGTGTGGGATTTTCTTTTCTTCAGGTACCAGTCATGGAGGTTGATCTGCAAGTGCTGAAGAGGTGGAAGAGCTGTAGTCTTCCTTTTTACAAGTTTTGTTACATATATGTTGTAACCTAGTTTTCGGGCGTTGGAGCCGTGCAATGTTGTCGTTTGGCGTTTATATACAATGCATGTATAATTTATTTTGAGAGTATATTCTCGAGTTGGGTATCTTGTATGGTTGTTTATGGGTGTTTCACGTGGCCCAGAGTTTGGGGCGTGACAACATCAATAACTAGATACTCTTATTTCAAGTATTCGCAAATCGTAACCTGAACATTAATTTATTCATTCAAGTACTCTATACTAATTTGGCGTTTAGACTCATATTTACAACCCATGTGTTTATCACATTTTGTCTTTTTAATACTATAAATTTCAAACCATGTTTTATGTCCGCATACCAACAATTCGTTTTCTAATTTATTTTTATTTTTCTCAATTATCAATCATTGTAATCATAGTCATATCCAATCCAAGAATTAAGGCTCACAATATAAATTGTCTCAATGTAACATATAACCACTTTATAAACTTAGCCAAATTCCTAGCCCCCCTGCCCACATGCACAACAACAGATATCAAGATTTAAATCTACCGAGTTAACTCATCTTTTATGAAGTTAATATATATATCCATATCAGTCATCCAAATAATTAAATCCACATTTCATTAACAACTCACAAATTATCCCAAGTTCATCCACTTAGTAGCTTAGTCACTTTTAGAGCCTTAAATAAATTTCGTTTAAGTCAGTTCACGTTGAAATTCTCACATTCTAGTTGCCTTCCACAAGAATGGAAATGTCAGAGTTTTAAATTACCTTCAGTAGTCATGGAATTTCCCCTTTCACCCCACGAATACATGTTTTATTCAAGTGTCTCATATCTAGCTCCATGTTCCAACACTTCATCTAATTCTCATAAAACCAATCCATAGTTCGTTAAGTCGCAACATTTTAACATTTCCACACATACTCCAATCCCCACACTTACTCCCATCTTCAAGAATTTGAGAATTTATTATCACTTACACTTAAGTTCTTCCCCACCACCTATCAACCAACCAAATGATTCAAGTAATTTTCCTAAAATCTTTATTTATTGCTATATCAATTGATTACGTGAATCCTGCAACATCAACATCTTCACAACCCACCCACCAGCTCATGATTTAAGTCTAAGTTAGCCTTTGATCCGTATCCTTCCCATAACTTTAATTAAATCCAATCATTTATCACGAGATGTATACTTACTACATCTTAATTTTTGTTACACAATCTCAAATCAAATCGTTATCTTACCAAACTAACTAATTACTTAGCCCAAAATTTTTATTACTAGTTCCATACGCCCACCTTTCATCCAATTGTCAAGAATCAAACTAAATCCATGAAAATTAAGTGAGTTTTGGAGGGAACCATTCAAATCTTGGATCAACTCATACTTCCAACTCCAGAACCCCAACTCACTTAATAATATTATCATCATTACAGCCCCTATGTTCCAGTTTCATCCCTTTAAACACGTACAAAAAAAAATCTTATTCCCACATTCTACAACCTAGTTACGGTTTTGCTTATTAACTTTAATATTTAAGCTTTCATAGAATTAATATTCAAAATCAACAGAAATCCAATCAAACCACTAAAATTAGTCAAGATCCTACCTCTTGAAGTACCAAATTTTAGATTTCACCCCAACCCTAGGTTTTGGTCTTCTTCGAATTTCTGCTCCAGGGACATTCGGCCAGTTGGGCTATGGCTTCATGAGGCTTCAAATGAGTTTATTACACTTTATTTCTTCTCCAACGGCCTCTGAATTGCAGTTTCGATCCTTCAATTGCTGAGAACATACTTGTTTTCAAAACTTAGGGATTGCTGTCAACGGTGGCACAAGAACAACACAAGGGAATGGGACGGTGTTCGACGAGCGAAGGATAGAAGTGAGGCTTATAGGGTTTAGATTCCATGGTTGATTATGCCTCTGGATCATTTCCCAAGCTTTTAACTCTTTAAATCCATGGAAGAGAACAGAAAAATGAGGAGAAGAAGAAAACACCGAAGTCGGCGGTGGCTTGGGTTGTGGTCGCCGGACAGGATGAGCGGAGGTGGCGACGGTACTCTTCGTGGTGGGGCGAAGGTAGTGCGGCTTGCCCTTTATCTCCTCGCTCTGTTTCTCTCTCGATCTCTCTCGATGTCTTTCTCTCTTTTTGCATTTCTCCCGAAGCTTCTCGGCTTCGGCTGAGAGACTTTCTCATCATTTTTTTTTCATAATCTTTTCTCCACTCTTCTAGAAAATTTCCACTCTTCTAGAAAATTTCCAAACCCTCAAATACATATATTTTGATAATATTTATACTTTAACTAATAGTTTTATTTTACCTGAGTTTAGCATTCCATTTAATTGAATAAATAAAATATAATCGTCATTATAGAATTAATCACCAATTAATATCTCGAGTTCTCACATACGTCAACCATGTACCACGTGTAGAATTTGTTTTTTAAATCACATGTATTAATTTAATTATATCAAAAATAATTACCGAAAATAATTACCCAAAATAAAATGTGCTGAGTCACTACAGGGATTTTGTTGTAAAACTATTTTCAGGTGAACATGTGGAGTTGACCTAGATGCCCGTACTGACGGAAGACATGCAGTAGTTTTCTTGTTTTAACATGTACTCTTACATGTAATGCCTATTTCAGAATGCGAGTTTTGTACGCCTTGAGGCGATATACTTATTCATGTATAGATTGCATGTTTACTGTTTATGAGAGCAGAACTTTAGGGATCTTTTATCCAAATGTTGTATAATTGGTTTTCCAATTGCACACCTTATTTTCATAACTGGTGTTATGGTGGGCTTTCGCGTGACCATGGTGTTTAGGGCGTGACATATTTGCACAATAAGCGTGTCTTCATTGTTCATTTTGATGAATAAAGTTGTGTCATTTTTTTCTTTTGTAAATTCATTTTCTAATAAAAATTACTTAGTCTTTTATACCAAGCTCGATGAGCTTGTTTTAAACCATACAATGCTTTTGTTAGTTTAAATACATGGTTTGAATAATTATAATCCTCAAAATCAGGTGGCTGTTCAACATACATTTCCTTATTTATAAAACCATTTAAGAAAGAACTTTTTACATTAATTTGAAAAAGTTTAAAGTTCTTATAGGATGCATAGTTTAATAACATGCGAATAGCTTCCATCCTAGCTACAAGTGCATAAGTTTCTTCAAAGTCAATTCCTTCTTCTTTATTATAGTCTTGTGCAACTAGTCTAGCCTTGTTTCGGACAACAATACAATTTTCATCTTTTTTATTTTTAAATACCCATTTAGTTTCAATTATTGAATTATCTTTAGGCTTAGGAACTAAATTCCAAATTTCATTTCTTTTAAATTGGTTTAATTCTTCTTGCATGGCTTTTATCCAAGATTCATCTTCTAATGCATTATTTATATTTTTAGGTTCTTCTTGTGAGAGAAATGCAAAATGATAACAAATGTTTTTTAATGAAGATCGAGTACTTATCCCTCGTGAAGGTTCACCTACGATTTGATCCATAAGGTGATCCTTCACTGTTTTCTATTCCTTTGGAAGGTCTATGTGTTCATCATCAACCATGATGCTTTTGCCTTTGTCCTCCTTGATTTGCATTTCTTCCATTCCTTTATTTATATCTAGATCATCATCAATTGGAATCTTAGAAGAAAAAGGATTAGCCTCGTCAAAGATTATATAAATGGACTCGACTAATGTCATAGTTCTTTTATTTTATACACTATAAGCTTTACTATTTGTAGCATACCCAAGAAATATTTTTTCATCAGATTTTGATTCAAATTTTTCCAATTCATCTTTATTATTTAAAATAAAGCATTTACATCTAAATACATGAAAATAAGAAATGATGAGCTTTCTACCATTTTATAGTTCATAAGAAGTTTTGAATCTTGTGTTCATCTAAATACATAGCAAGCAGTATTTACTACTCAGCCCAAAAATAATTAGGAATCTTGTGTTCATTTAACATGGTTTGAACCATTTTTTGTAAAGATCTATTTTTTCTCTCAACAATCTCATTTTGTGAGGAGTTCGAGGTGCTAAAAAATTATGAGAAATTCCATTTTGGTCACAAAAATTTTTAACCTCTTTATTTTTAAACTCACCTCCCCTATCACTACGAATGTGTAGAATAGAATAACTCTTTTCATTTTGAATTTTCTTGCAAAGTTTGGCAAACACATGACATACTTTATCTTTTAATGCAAGAAATAAAACCCACGTATATCGTGAAAAATCATCAACTATAACAAAATACTATATTTTTCCTCCAAGACTTTGAGGTTTCATAGGACGAAATAAATCAAGATGAAGTCATTGTAGTAGCCTATTTGTAGAAAATTCTTGTTACTTTTTTAAACTTGTTTTGGCTTGCTTACCAAATTGGCAAGTATCACAAAATTTGCCTTTGATAAATTTTGTCATAGGCAAGCCTTCGACCAAATCTTTCTTAACAAGTTTGGATAGGAGATCTATGTTAGCATAACCTAGCCTCTTATACCATAACCAACTAGTTTCATTTACAGCAAAAAAACATTTAACATTTTGAGAATTTAGATTTTCAAAATCAATAGTGTAAACATTTACAAATCTTTTTGCAACAAATGAAACTTTATTATTTTCTTTGTTTTCAACAACACATGTGTCATGTAAAAATTGTGCACTATAACCTTTATCGCATAGTTGACTAATACTAAGTAGATTATGTTTGAGACCATCAACAAGAAAAACATTATCAATAGATAGGGAAGATTCCTTACCGACCTTACCTATACCAATAATTTTACCTTTCTCGTTGTCTCCAAAAGTAACATAATCTCCATCCTTAGGAGTTAAGCTTAAGAATTTACTCTTGTCTCCCGTCATATGTCTTGAGCATCCACTATCCAAATACCATCTTTCTTTTGATGATGAGAATCTCAAGCATAACTACAAAACAGTTCAAGTGATTTTCTTGGGTACCCAAATCTTTTTGGGTCCTATAGGATTAGTGTCTTTTACTTTTCAAACCATTTTTGAGACACTATTATTTCTCTTTAGTGGGCAATCAAATTTAATGTACCCATTTCTTTTGCATTGAAAACATATTACATTCTCATATACACTTTTTGAAAATGAATTTGAAAAGCTCATTGATTCTTTTACAAAATAATTTTTAGATTTAAGTTTTACTTTCCCATTGTAATCAATTCCTTATTTATTCAATGATCTTCTTTGTGTTACTCAGAGTTTTTCAAAGTTCTCTTTTCCATTAGTGAATTTGTAGATAATTTTTGAATAATCTTCTATATTTCTTTTTAGTTCACAAGATATATCATTTTCAATAATTTTACCCTTTAAGTTCATGAGTTCTTTTTTTAACCTATCATTTTCTTTTGTTAAATTTGAAATCTTATTTTCAGAAATTTTTGTTAATTTATCAAATTTAACCTTTAAGATAAGTTTTTTTTTTCAAAGATTCAACATGTAAACCAAGCTCTTTAAAAATGTTTTCTTTTTTTTTTTTGCATTTTCATTTAAAAGTTTTAATTCCCCAATTTTTTTAAAGAAAATTTTATTTTCATTTTTCAATTTTACATTTTTCTTTTCCAATTTCAAAATATTTTTATGTAAGTTAAATATTTCATTTTTAAGTTCATCATATGATGGCATAGAGTAAGAGGAATTACGTTCATTGCAAGAATTTAAATGGGAGTTTACCTCTTTGTCTATACTGGCCATCAAGCAGAAGTTGGCCATTTCTTCATTGCTTGAGTTAGTGCTTGATTCGTTTGAATCTGAGTCATCCCACGTGGTTGCTTTCATGGCTTTCTTTTTCTTCTTTGAGTCATTTTTTAGTAAAGGACATTCTGGCATGACGTGCCCAGTTTTGTTGCAATTGTAGAAGATAAGTGGTTACTTTTTAAAGTCTCGTTTGCTTGAATCTCCTTTGTTAAATTTTGTGCCTCAGAATCGTCTTGAGAGCTTTTTGTCTCTTTTGAGGAGTTTGTCGAATCTTCTTGTGATGAGGGCCATGTCATCATCATTGATCTCTTCATCTTCATCACTGGAGCTTTCTTTTGAAGCCTTGAGGGCAATGGACTTTTTGATCTTGCTTTGTTCGTTGACTCTTTTTGTGAGACCCTGTACCGTTTTATTTTGATATGTATGCATATTTGGTGTTTTTCAACGCGTTTTGGCATTTTTGCTTTAATATGCTTATATGTGTTTTGATGCATATTTTGGTTTGAATAAGCATGCGGAGTCGGTTCCAAGGGCTGCGGGGAGTTACGGTGCGAATTTTAAAATTTTAAAAAAAAAGAATATTTTGGGGACCTATAAATATTAGGAGTTAGATATTTTCAAAAAATATTTTCAAAACTTAACAACTAAGTTTTCTCCTTTTTCTCTCTGCCTTCTCTCTAACTTCTTGGGGGCCCGGGGCTTGGTTTTGATGACCAATAGCCGATCCTTGTTATAGGCATCATGATCTACGCATCCACCTGAACGAAATTTCATTCTGACGAAACTCAATTTTGCACGTGGATTGAGACATTGAGTTTTTGACTCACCGAGATAGGATTCTAGACTGTATAGATATTTGAGGGTGTTATATATTGTCAAGTCTCAAACTCTGGGTCACGAAAAAAGCCACAGAACAACCACCAAAACCGCCCGAACAAAAGGAATTTATAATGAGAAAGCCAAACAAGGCCAAAATCTTTGTAAAAATGTACTACTGAGGATTTATTTGAGATAAAAGAGTAGCCAAAAGACTACAATTACAGCCCCACAAGCTAAGCCTTTAAGAACAAATACAAATTTTGGATAAAAAAATCTTTTCATTTAAAAAGAAGCTTGGGCCGTTCCAAAGAAATCTTTCTCGAAACACAAGAGTTTAAATGAAGCATAGATCATTTGAAAATCCCATTTGTAAACCGTTGATCCCAACAACGAAAAATGTAATAAGAAACTACGAAAAATAACAACCAACTCAAGATTCTCTCAAAAGTAGTAAAACATGCATACTTCCATAAGAATCTCATATGATTTACAACATGTTATCTCTAAACACAAAATACATACAGAAAAGTATAAACTACCTAACAACACAAGATAACAAGGTCTTGTCATCAGCCTTCTCTGGGCCACACCGAGTCAACCTACAGGACCACATTTACCTGAAAAATATTTTACAGCAAAATCTCACACCGTGAGCCGAAGCCCAATAGAAACAGACTATAAAGCTGTAAAGTAAGCTATGCAATCACAAGTATACAGGCTCAATCACAGGAGCCAAAAAAGTTTTCCCAACCGAAAATCACAAGTTTTCCCATCAAGCTAGCACGAGCCTCAAAACGGTTTTACTTCATAAAACCCCACATTTCCATCCTCAAAACCATGCATATCATATAGTGGGAGCTAACTCAACCACAAAGTCAAAAAGGTTTTATATCATAAAATCCCTATTTTCATTCCTTAAAACTATGAATTGCAAAAAATGCAAATAAACCACCCAAGTTAAGGAAAAATAGTAACCAAAATCATTGTTCCCTCACAGAATGGATCATCGTGAAAAAAGAAGAAGAATATGATTCTATGTACCGATTCTATCACCAGGGGACATATGTAACAACTATAGACTCCTGCCCATTATCCTAGACCCCCAGCCAATCAAGACTCACTAGGTAATGATAAGTTCTATACGGAGGACCACAACGTACCGCTTAATTTACGGGCCCGACAACCTGAGAGTACAAAGCACCCAACCAACTCAATTTATAGGGACTAACCCAAAGGTACAGAGCACCTACGCTGCGCATGTTTTCAAACTTAGACCGAGAGTAACTCGTGCCAAATACACATCATTTTGGTACATCTAGATAATCTTCTAAAAATTGAATCGTAGCTCGACTACAAAAATATTTCACAAATATACATTATACAGGTATATATAGGTCCATCCATAAACATGGAGATCAAACAAAATATTTTCAAAATGTCTTTTCCCATTTTCAACAAAACGTTTTCAAAATCAAGACTTAACCCTAAGGGTTAGCTCCAAACCTCCAAAACACCGAGTGTTGAGATTTTTCTACAAAATCACCATTTTCTACCGTTTTCAAGAACACCATTCGAAAACCCAGCATCCACATGTCATACAATGTAATAAACGAAGAAAAGCAAAAAACATGCTTCTTATCCCAAAAACCAAGGTTTAAACAAAAATATGACATTTCATGTATTTTTTATTCTATGAAAACACATATAATTACATATAACACCCTTATACAGCAGTAGGGTCTAGAATCCTACCTCGTTGGGTCAAAATCTGATGCCTTAAAAATCGAACCTCGATGAAATAAAATTCTATCCGGAGATATGCGAAGCCCCCAGCACCAACATCAAGGATCCACTATCAGTTTGCTGGAAATCGAGCCCCAAGCCCATCAAAATCTAGAGAGAAAGTAGAGGTTTCGGGAGAGAGAAACCAGATCTAAAAATCAAAATATCTCAAAAATATCTTTCAAGGCTTGATATTTATAGAAAATGCCAAAAACACTCAGGTCAGTCGACTGGACCCCTAATCTAGTCAATTGAAAAACCTTCTTGAAATCCAAAACATCACACCACCTCAAGTCTAGTCGACTGGCGTCTCCTGGTCAGTCGACTAAACCACCAAAAACCCCACTCAGTCGACTGAACTAACTCCTTCTGTCGACTGAAATCCTCACTGGAATTTTCTCAAATTGTTTTCTGCTACAGAACAAGTTTTATAGCCTAAACACTTGCCAAAAAAATCTCTTTCGAACCCGAACAAGCGTAAAACTCATATGCACATGCTGTTCTATTTCGAAGAAACAAATCCCCAACTCACTTAGATCAAAAGTTGACTCAAACTCTGTCAACATTTAAACATTCTTAAAATAAACTGGGTCAGGATCTCACAACTCTCCCCCCCTTAAAGAAATTTCGTCCCCAAAATTTAACACTGCTTCGCAAGCCAAACACAGCCCATCAATCTTCAGCAACCTCTTATGCAAACCCAATAACACTGTACAATAGTAGAAATGCCCCAGCAACATTGTACAACAGCAAGCATGCCTCAGCAACTGAAATCCCAAACTTGTCGTCACATGAGGTGAACACAACTTAAAGATTCAACCCCCACACCAACTGTCGCGCCCCCGACTCTGAGGCGCGTGATACCCACTTGATAATTCCTATTCCTTTAACCAAAATTTCGTTAATAAAATTCTCTTGAACTTAATTTCTTACAGGTTTTCACTTATATCAAATTCCAAAATAAACGAAGTCTAATTCTCAAAAATTTCGGCAGAGTTTTCTCTGTTTTTCGGACTATCCCAAATTTACCTATAAACCTATCAAACTCAAATTATAATATATACTCAGGCACCGCCTGGATCTCAAGTCTCAATCACAATTAAAACTATTCAAGACGAATGCCTCCGTGTTTTTAACTAAGACTTGGTAGAACTAACAACCATCCATTCTAATCCTTTCATGTAACAATATACTTACTAGAATTTAAATCCTTAGAATACATCACTTAACAAAAAGGGTTTATAGCTCAAGTATAAAAATCAACTTTCATTTATACAACTTCATTAATATACAAATGTCGTTGCCGAATAATAAGAAAAATCCTCATCTCTCTTCTTCACGTCACGACATACTTCAACTCTTCCCTTGATCATTCAAACCTTAAAAAAAATGTTAAACACCGTGCCTGAGCCGAGGCTCATAGAATAAAGACTAAAAATAGTGTAATGCATGATTTGTGAGGTGTGAATGAGCAAGATATTATGAAATTACTTTCATTTACTCATTTTATTTATTTCTTAATTCACATACACTTCTAGTTTACATAAATTTCAAAGATAATATAAATTCATTTAGACTTTTTGGCTTCAAATTCACTTAACTCATCCGCTTAGTTTGTCTGTTAATTATTTCCACGTTATAGTATCATTAGACTCGCTTCAGCGTCTTAATTTATCTATTAAATTTTCATGTTCATTTTCTCTTTGATTAGTTACCAACTACTAATGCACTCCTTATTCATCATATACCGCAAATTTTCCTTTCCATTCATCAATTCTTTATTTACACTATCATTTCATTCCCATTCAAGTTCTTTCTCATTTTTATTATCCTTACTTGTTCTTTTACTTGGTTCGTCTTCAATTATTTCGTATCTTTATTGTCAATAAACCACATCTATTATTATCAATTAACCTACTTCTTTTTCGTATTCAAACATTAAGCTTTCAATACTTCCTTTTGTTTTTTCTCACATTAATTACACATTCTCTTTAACATTTTTTAATTTTTGTTTTTACTTTTGTTTTCTTAGTCAATTATTCAACTATTATTTCAACTTATCCATATTAAAATCATTACTTTCTTTTCAAATTCTTTAATTCTTATCCCACATTTCACTTTCAATTTAACAAACCAAATACTGAGCCGATGTAGGGTGCAGCTTATAGAAATCCCTCCATATTCCCCCAATAGGCTACGCAAAGCCATTGGGTAATAGATAACTCTATAACTCACTACTACAATACCCATTTTACGGACCTCAACTGAGGGAACACGGTACCCAAATCCGTTTTACGGGGGCTAACCCGAGGAAACATGGTACCCAACTTACGCAAGTTTTCGGTCTTTCACCGTAGAGCTAGTCAAGCCCAACTTATCACATCTATATCAATCATCCTCGGTTCAACATTTGATTCATCATATCAGTATTCATTAATCAACTGAGAGTTCATCTCCCCAATTCACAATTTTCCATTATAAATCATTACACCATCAATAAGCATAATTCTTCATATTCATTATTTTGCTCATTACCATTTAATGTCGTGAGTTTTAAATTTGTAATTCCACTTTTAGATGCTCATTTAGTGGTTGCCATTCTAAACCGAATTTCTTTACAACTTTCACACAAAAATTACGAACATAACATAAGTTCATCAAGTTTTCCATGTTTCCCATTTTCATCATCAACACAATTCTCACACTTCATATATTCTCAATCACACCCTTTAGCCGTTATATCATCCCATTTTCTATTCACTATCATAAGCCTTAAATCAAATGTTGTATCATTACCCTTTGAATATCAATTCATTAAAATTTGAGATCCATTTAAATCATAAGCTCCACACATGTTCATAATTCATTCGTTCAACATGTAAAGTAATCTTATCCAATCATAATTTAATCATGATTTTAAATTTAAGCCTATAATGTCCCATTTATAAGTTATTCCAACTGGTTTAATGCTCAGCTCGAATATTATATACAACATAAATGGATTTTAAATCCGTAATTTTACTTAGCCTTTCTAAGATCCAAACTTTACCACAACCCTAACCATGGTTACACACCATCATTCTCTTACGTTCTAGTTCGATTACCCCCTCACTTTCTAGTCACACAATTAGCTGATATAAACATCTCATTAAAAACTTTAATTATATCAATTCATAACTTCGAACATCATGTAATTTGAAATAGAAATTAACCCAACTTGAATAATTCTCACTCCAAGTGTTATACACCACTTTAAAACAATATGCACAAGAACAAGAGGATGGGGAAGGTCAACAACTAAATCTTGAAAGAGAGAGAGTCAATCTTTAACCCCTAGAAGACTTTACAAAGTATTTCTAGCAAACTATGTTTTGTTGAAAATGCTTCAAAAGGTTATAAACTTATAATACTTGAGTTCAATCAATGGTAGTATTTAAACAACAGTGATACAGCTTGTGATTTGAGATTAAAAAGACTGGCTAACTGGAAAAGATTTCAAGTTATGGAAAGCTTGAGTCAGCTTAAACTCATCATAAAAGACTAGGGAGTTGATCATATCATTCAACAAGTAATGAAATATGGAAAAAAGAAAAAAACTTATTATATACAGAGAAGTCAAAGATCCAAAATTACAAGAAAGGAAAGTTCAAAAAAATATTTTCACAAGATTCATTAAAATTTTGTGTCAAGGTGCAACAACTCCAACAAAAGAAAAGAATGAAGAAATCACTAATTGGGAGATTCTTATCTGTTAAAATCAATTGGTTTAAGGATTTACTTAATCATCCATACTATAAAAAGGAAGCTAAATCAATAGGGTTTCTCTAGATTTCATTAAGGTGAGCATTGTGACAATTCAGTAAAATTCCGAAATGCAGGAAAAGTAAAGCAAAACCTTATAAGTGGGAATTAATCATCCGAAAAAGGACTTAGATAATTTAATCTTCAATTGAATTGGTCAACCTTATTGAAGTTAAACAAGGAAAGGAGAGCTAAATATGAGGGCCTGGTTAAAGATTCAATAAATCAAACAGTGAATATATTTGGACATGTTGGAATTTGTACGTGAAAATATTTCCGAAACATAGAAGTAAAGCAAGCAATCAAGAATCACTAAGAAAGTCTAATCTAACCACTTTCTTGACTTTCTGATCCACAAACAATTAAGTTACCTTGTTTAATTTCACCACCAGCTCTCTAAATCCCATATTAGCATTCAATTTACATAAATTTAAACTCAACAAGCCCCAAAATTTAGGTAAAGTTTTAATTAATTATTTAAGCCCCTTGGGGTTCATTTGGATTTCAATTAAATTCAACCCAAATCATAGCAAAATAGCTAGGTAAGTCCTTTTTTGGTATGCATGTTCCTGAATGCAGGTTTTGTACGCCATAAGGCGATATACTGTATGCGTGTTGGAACTATATGTTTTCTATTTATGAGAGATGCATATTAGATTTTCATTTGATTTCAACAGGTGAATTTGAATGTATGAAAACTTATTTTCATAAAACTGGTATTTGGTGGATTTGCACGTGACCATACATTTTGGAGCGTGACAACTTAGTATGAGAGCTCTAGGTTCGAATACCTAAGAGCCATGGGAAGAGGTTTTATCACCTGGTGAGGTTGATTACTGATGCTTGATTGCATGTGTATAAATATTTTTATAACATGCTGATAGTTTGGTAAGCATGATAGTCGGTGTACCTATGAGTATAGAGGTTGGGTCTTGGGATGGATTAGCCTTTCCTTCGGGCGTTTAGATTAACAAATTTGGGAGCCAAGTTAGAGACACATTTGGCCGATGTGTTTTCTAGCAAGGAATCCGAATAGGTTATCCAAATTGACACGTCTGTCTTATTGATTCTCCTCAGTATGTGAGATGTGTGCATCACCTTAAGTGGTTGTGTGTTAACCTGCTTACGTGTTTATGTTATGCCGTAGCATGTTGTATGAAAGCTTATCTCATTATTTGCTTTATATAGAATTATATCCGCGCGGGGAGTGCGGGGACGGGGTCATGGCCGTGGTCGTGCTTATGTTTAGGTTCCAGAGGAGGGAGATGTTCATGCCCCACAGGAGCAGGTGGGCGGTGCTGACGTCATGCAGGAGATGTTTACCACTATGAGAGCTATGGCTGAGGTATCCAGGGCTGGAGTGAGGACTCCTAAGCGAAGAGCCTCGGTGGCTATGAGAGAATTTTGATGGGTTGGATCCTCTGACCTTTTCTGGGGAGCCAAACCCTAAGGTTCCTATTGAGTGGTTGGAAGTGACCACAGCTATCTTCGATACTCTCGATATCGAGGAGGATGCTTTGCGTGTGCGGTTGGCGGCGTTCCAACTGCGGGAAGATGCTAGAGAGTGGTGGAAGTTTACCAAGACTACGGTGGATGATACGTGGGCTTTTTTCATAAGAGTCTTCTTAGAAAAGTATTTCCTGAGATCTTCGAGAGATATATACCGAGAGGAGTTCCTTTCCCTTGCTCAGGGGAACCTTTCTATGGTCCAGTATGAGGCCAAGTTCTCGAATTTGTCGCAGTTCGCAACTGAGATGGTATCTACAGAGGAGTTGCGCATTAGGAGGTTTGAGAGGGGCCTTCGACCTGCCATCAAGGATAGGATTGTAGCTCTGGGTTTGGATGTGTACATTGCGCTAGTGGAAGTTTCTATTCGAGTAGAGAACTCACTGGCAGAGAGCTGCAAAGTTAGAGAGAGTGGGAGTCAGCAGGGCAATGGAGATGCACAGTTCCAGAGGCACGGGAGAAAGCGCTAGAGGTCGTCTGGACCTAGTTCTCATTTTTTTGAATCGTATCAGCCGCAGTCGTCCACACCTGCACCTTTAGTGGCCTCTGTACAATGGCTAGAGCA
Organism: Heliamphora exappendiculata; assembly: GCA_034768845.1. Classification (NCBI taxonomy): domain Eukaryota; kingdom Viridiplantae; phylum Streptophyta; class Magnoliopsida; order Ericales; family Sarraceniaceae; genus Heliamphora; species Heliamphora exappendiculata. Next base: position 8,336,974 of record JAOTRH010000006.1, on the reverse strand, counting down.
GAGAGGGCTGATTTGTTATCGATGCGGACAGCCGGGGCATAGTTCAGTTCAGTGCCCGCAAAAGGGACAGGTATAGAGTTCAGCGTCTATCCAGTCATAGATGAGAGACCCACCTATTTGCTTTGGGTGTGGTCAGTACGGGTATATTTGCAGATACTGTCCCCGAGAAGGGAATGTTCCGAGTGCGACAGGAGCGCCAGCGACTCCATCTGCGCGAAGACGGCAGACTCCTCAGCAACCTAAGGCCCAGGCATCTAGGTTTGCAGAGGGAGGTACTTCAGCACAGTCTGTGAGGCAACTGACGACTCAGGGTTTTGGTGGACAGACCAAACCACCGCAGGCCAGGGCTTACGTCTTGCTGATCGTAGTGCTTCCAAAGCACCAGTTGCATCTGATGCTACTCCAGCCATGATCAGAGGTACTCTTCTAGTTTTTAGATCATGTGCTAGTGTCCTCATCGACACGGGAGCATCATATTCTTTCATATCTTCTGCCTTTGCATCTGCGTTGGGGTTGAGGGTAGACCCATTGGGTAATGCATTGAGCGAAGAGACCCTAGTCAGTGGGAATGTGGTGTTGAGTACAGTTTGTAGATCATGTGAGCTAGGAGTCGTCGGTCGTTGTTTAGAGTTTGATTTTATCATTCTAGACATGACTACATTTGATGTCATCCTAGGGATGGACTGGCTGACTACCTGTCATGCCTTTATAGATTGTGAGCAACGGAGGGTGTAGATCTGTACACCGAAGGGTGACTACTTCTACTTTATGGGTGATCGGGATGAGAGCTTGGTGTCTGTGCCAGGTGCCGCACAAGTTCGAGGGAACTTGGGTTTCCTCTTTTCTGCTCTCAGGTTAGATGTGCTGGGTGAGGTTCAAGGGGAGCTACCCCCTATGGTCTGTGATTATCCAGATGTTTTCTCTGATGATCTGTTTGAGTTACCACTGAGTCGGGATGTGGAGTTCTTTATTGATCTTATTCTAGGAGCAGCTCCTATCTCTATACCATCATATCGCTTTGCACCTGTTGAGTTGCGAGAACTCAAGGTGCAGTTATAGGAGTTGCTTGACAAGGGGTTTCTACGGCCGAGTATGTCACCGTGGGGAGCACCAGCTTTGTTCGCGAAGAAGAAGGATGGGTCTTTGAGACTGTGCATAGATTACAGGAAGTTGAATAAGGTGACAGTCAAGAACAAGTACCTTATGCCTAGAATTGATGACTTGTTTGATCAATTGAGAGGATCGCGCTGCTTTTCGACGATTAACTTGAGGTCAGGGTATCACCAGCTGAGGATTAAGGACGAGGACGTAGCAAAGACCGCCTTTCGGACTCGTTATGGTCACTACAAGTTTCTGGTCATGCCGTTCGGTTTGACGAACGCCCCTGCGACTTTTATGGGTTTGATGAACTGTATCTTCCACCTTTACCTAGATAGTTTTGTAGTGGTCTTCGTGGATGACATTTTGATCTATTCACTCACGAGAGAGATGCATGAGGAACATCTACATGTTGTTCTGCAGCTTCTGAGAGAATATCGCTTGTATGTGAAGTTCGAGAAGTGCGAGTTTTGGATGTCAGAGGTGAGATTCTTTGGACACATGGTGTCGAAGGATGGGGTATCAGTGGACTCGTCGAAGACTAATGCCGTGATGGACTGGTAGCGACCAAAGAATGTCTTTGAGATCTGTAGTTTCCTGGGTTTAGCAGGTTATTATCGGCAGTTCATCAAGGACTTTTCTAGGTTAGCAGCACCGATGATGCGCCTGACACGGAAGGGAGTCGTGTTCGTGTGGAGCGAGTCCTGTGAGTTAGCCTTCCAGGAGCTGAAGAGGAGATTGACTAGTGTGCCAGTGTTGATTATTCCAAAGCAAGGCCTGGGGTATACAGTGTATTGCGATGCATCACACGACGGTTTGGGCTATGTATTGATGCAGGGAGGTAAGGTTGTAACCTATGGCTCACGATAGTTGAAGACACACGAGAAGAACTACCCAACCCATGATCTGGAGGTGGCAGCTATGGTCTTCGCCTTGAAGACATGGCGGCATTATCTATATGGTGAGAACTTCGAGGTTTTCTCTAATCACAAGAGCTTAAAATACTTATTTTCGCAGAAATACTTGAATCTTCGCCAACAACGATGGATGGAATTGTTTGGTGACTACGACTTTGATTTATAGTACCACCCAGGAAAGGTAAATGTCGTAGCTGATGCGTTCAGTAGGAGATCTCATGGTTCATTAGCTTCTGTGGCTATACGAGAATGGGATATGCTTAGAGATGTTAGGGAGTTTGATTTGTGTCTCGGAGAGACAGGGGTAGGTGCGACCTTATATTTAGTAGCTTCACAGCCTGCATTGGTTGCACGCGTGTTAGAGGCTCAGCGAACCGATCAGGAGGCTCAGATGATACGGGACCGCATTACTAGTGGGAAGGACACAGCAGGATGGACGGTGGGTTCAGATCAGAGTTTGAAGTTGACAGGGCGACTATTTGTGTCAGAGTCGTGCCGTGCTGAGGTGCTACATGATATTCATCATTCACGTCTTGCAGTGCATCCCGAAGGCACGAAGATGTATCACGACTTGCATCGTCAGTTCTGGTGGACAGGAATGAAGAGAGACGTGATCTGATTTGCGTCTCGGTGCCTTACTTGTCAGCAAGTAAAGGTGGAACACTAGCAACTGGCAGGATTGTTACAGCCATTGCCTATATCTGAGTGGAAATAGGAGAATATCATGATGGATTTTGTATCGAGACTTCCTCGATCGCCGATGGAATATGATGCTGTATGGGTTATGGTTGATAGGATGACGAAGTTGGCACATTTTCTTCCCATTCGAGTGTGGGATTCGGTGGACATATTGGGTAGGTTGTATGTCTGGGAGATAGTCTGACTACACAGAGTATCGGTGACTATTGTTTCTAATCGAGACCCGCGCTTTACATCGCGATTTTGGCAGAGTCTTCATATGGCTTTGGGGACGAGCTTGACTTTTAGCACAGCTTTTCACCCACAAACTGACGGTCAATCTGAAAGGACCATCCAAAATTTGGAGGACATGTTGAGATCCTGTGTGCTTGATTTTTGGGGTTCTTGGGAGGACCATCTATCATTGGCAGAGTTTGCATACAACAATAGCTATCAATCCAGTATTGGGATGGCACCGTATGAGGCTTTGTATGGTAGACTATGTAGATCGCCTATGTGTTGGACAGCGGTGGGAGAGATCGCTATTTTGGGACTCGACCTAGTGCAGGAGACGACTGAGAAGATTACAGTGATTCATCAACGTCTAGTGACAGCACAGAGCCGCCAGAAGAATTATGCAGATCAGATGAGGAGATCTTTGGAGTTTACAGTAGGAGATCATGTGTTTCTGAAGGTCTCTCCATATAGAGGGTTGATGAGATTTGGCCGTAGGAGAAACTATCACCGCTCTTTATTTGACCATTCGAGATCCTAGAAAGGATTGGGGTGGTAGCATACCGTCTGGCCTTCCCACCTCATTTGGCATTTGTGTATAACGTGTTTCACGTTTCCATGCTTCAGAGGTACAAGCTAGATCCGTCACATGTTCTGGATTTGGCTGAGTTGCGAGTTGATGAGGATGTCACCTATGAGGAACATTCTGTGAAGATTTTATATACGAAAGAGCAGGTGTTATGGGGGAGGACGATTGCATATGTCAAAGTTCAGTGGCTTCATCACGGGGTTGAGGAAGCGACTTGGGATCTTGAGTCCAGGGTTCGTGCTAGATACCCGGACTTGTTCACCTCGTGACCTTGTAGTGAATTTTGGGGGCAAAATTCCTTAAGGGGGGAAGAGTTGTGAGACCCTGTACCGTTTCATTTTTATGTACATGCATATTCGATGTTTTTCAACGCATTTTGGGATTTTCATTTTAATATGCTTATATGCATTTTGATGCATGTTCTGGTTTATCTGAGCATGCTGGGTTAGTCCCAAGGGTTGCAGGGAGTTACGGTGCGAATTTCAAAAATTCAAAAAAAAAGATATTTTGGAGGCCTATAAATATCTGGAGTTAGATATTTTCAAAACTTAACTCCTAAGTTTCCTCCAATTTTTTCTCTGCCTTCTCTCTAACTTCTCAAGGGCCCGGGGCTTGGTTTTTGACGAACCAACAACCAATCCTTGTTATAGGCATTGTGCTCTACGCATCCATCCGGACGAAATTTTATTTCGATAAAGCTCAATTTTGCACGCAGATCGAGGCGTCGAGTTCTTAACTCACTGGGATAGGATTCTAGACTTTAAAGTTGTTAGAGGGTGTCGTATATAATCTTATGCATCTTTACCGTTTTACATTCATGAAAAGATGTTTCATGTTTGGGAAAAGTGGGTTTTTGGTTTAGAAATCTTTTTCTGTCGTTTCGGTTGGATGAAAACGGTGTTGGATGTTTCTTTTGAAGCCTTTGGTGATAGGCTTGAACGTGTGTGAGTTCATGGGTGTGAGATGGAAGCTACGAGGCTTCATCTTGGGTTTAAAATGGCAAAACCGTAGGTGAAAAACATTTTCTAGGCTTGTTCGGTCGACTGAACCTGTGTGGTCAATCGACTGGATCATGGTTTGTGGGTTTGATCGACTGAACCCATGGGGTCAGTCAACTTAATAGTGTTGTTGGGCGTTTTGGCGCGAATTCCAGAGTGTTTTTTAGTTAACTGGAGGGTGGGTCCAATCGACTAAACCTAGGCTGTTGAGGGTGCATCTTTGAAAATCATATTTTTGAAGGTTTGGAGCTAACCTGTGGAGTTAAGGCTCAACTTTTAAAATATTTTGATGAAAACCATGTATTTTCATGCTTAGATCTCCATGGTAGATAGATTGGATCTTCTTATACATGTGTTGTATAGTTTTGAACTCATGTTTTTACATGTTTTGTTTTGATCTCCATGTGAATGGATGGATCTTGATCTCCACGTTGATGGATTAGATCTATATATACATGTTTAATGTATAAATGTGAAAAAGGTTTTGGTTTTGATAAATGATTCTCTAGATGTACCGGGATAGCGGGTATTTGGCACGAATTTCCTTCGGTGGAAGTCCAGAAACGTGCGTAGAGTAGGTACTTTGGTCCTTCGGGTTAATCCCCGTAAATTAGGTGGTTGGGTGCTTTGTTCCCTCGGGTTGTTGAACCTATAAACTAAGCTTTTACATTGTGGTGGCTTCGTGCGGAACTTACATTTACCTAATCGATCCTACGATGTGTAGGGATTGGGTAAAGGGGCATGAGTCTATAGTTGCTACATCTGTCACCTTGTGGTGGAGTCGGTACATAGAATTTTATTTTATCTTTTCTCCTCGGCTGTGTGGCACGAGTGGAGCAAACTGTTTTTATCTTTCTCCTCGACTGTGTGGCCCGAGTGGAGCATACTATTTTATCAGTTTATTTTTCTCGGTGTGTGTGTTCTGGGTGAAAAATATCTTTTCTTTTTTCTCGGTGTGTGTGATTCGAGTGGAAAACAATGTTTGATTACAGTTTTCTTTAACTATTGTTTACATTAGTTATAATGCATGGTTTTACTTGTAGTCGAGTTAGCTCCCACCATATGATTACATATCCTACTTGACAGTTTTATAGTCTGTTCCTATTGGGCTTCGGCTCACGGGCGGGATTTTTTGTACAAAACCATTTTCAGGTGATGATATGGAGAATGATCTTGAGTAGATCTTGTGGTGCCCGTGGTGACGGATGACAGAAGACTTTTGTTGTTTTTCTTTTTTGGTATGCATGTTCCTTAAGGCAGGTTTTGTACGCCATAAGGTGATATATTATATGCATGTTGGAACTATATGTTTGTTGTTTATGAGAGATGCATATTGGATTTTTATTTGATTTTAACAGGTGGATTTGAATGTATGAAAACTTATTTTCATAAAACCAGTGTTTGGTGGATTTTTACGTGACCCTGGTTTTTGGGGCGTGAAAAACATAGATATGAAAGCTTCCAAGTAAAGGTCTGTCTCATGACCCTCACCAGAAAATTCTGCACTATTGCCATCATGGTCAATGCCCTTTAGTTGTACTTTCTTGAAAAAATATCGAATCCACAAGGCATAAGTGGACATTGTGGATGAGCGACAATTCTCGAGATGAGCACCATAATCATCAAAATGGCTTTCATAGCTCGCAGTACAAGTAAGACAAGTGCGTAATCTGGCAATTGCGTCACGATCAGCCATCGTCAGCGTGTCGGGGTTAAAAGAGGCTGACCCACGAATATCAAGATGGAGAAGAACATAGACATCCTCGAGGGTTGGGGTCCACTCCCATCAAGGCATGATGAAGGTGTGTGAATCGACGCTCTAGTGGCAAATCAACGCTTCCAAGCTTGAGATACTGCGACGCATATGGAGTGTTCGGGAGAGCACAAAGGAAGGAAGGATGTCGACTTGATTTAGAGTAGCGCAGAGATCTGCTACATGTATCATGTCTTCCACCCATTCGAGCCAGCCAAGAGGGTGGCTCGCGAGGTTTCTGAACTGAAGAAAATAATAAGGGTAGTCACCTCGTTCAATCTAAAAGCGAGGAATAGAGGAGGGAGTGATCATTTCTACCTCTTCAAGGACCCCCTCAGGATACAGGATCAATGGATGTGTGACTGCCACATAATGGGGGATGAATGAGTCAATGGCCCTTCAGAACTTATCATTCTTACCACCAAAGAATGGAGCTATGCGCCATTGGGAGAGAGGAATGGCGGGTCGGCCTTCCAAGTAGGCCCCACGGTCACCAACGTTGACATTAGACGAGCGAGGAGCACGCGAAACCATTAACACAGACGGTGGAGAGTCGAGGAGAAAGAAGGGAGAAAAGCCAATAATGCAAAAGTTGGGAACAAGTAAGGACCAAATGAGGGTCCAGGTACTATTTAAAGAAAATAAGGAAGTCGAAGAGGTAAGAAGCATTAACTGCACCGATCCGAGGAAGACGGGGGTCGACACAACAACTGGCACCCACGTGCATGCACGCAAGTTGACGCGTGCATTGAACGCACGAATGAAAGCCGAGTAACTTGCACCCATGCAGGGGGCAAAATGTAGATGGTTAAACAAGCAGTACCTCTTAAAGTACTTGGCTCGAGTAAGTGATTCGAGCGAATGGGTCGAGTGACTCGATAGCCCAGTAACTCGAGGGGCGAGTAACTGAGTTAGCCGAGTGGATTAGAGGAGAGTAGTTCGACTAGTGGATTCATGTGCCCCAAGAGTCGGATAACCTGGAAATTGCGAACAACTCAGTAGAAGTGGTAGGAAAATGAATTACTAAAGAACCAAGGGCTTTGTGCTCTGAGCATCTCGAACAGGGTGGTTGAGTAACTTGGACTAAGAGTTATTCGCCTCTAAGCCACTCAAGTAAGTTGTATCTATCTTAATGAATAAATACGTTTATATTATGTCGCAGTCAAAATAATCAAGCCAAAAAAGTGGTGCCTTACTCGAGCCGCAGAGATCCGAGCCACTGAGGTCGCTGCCTATAACAGTCATTCACTATGTTCAGCCGTGCGACATTCCATCACCCAAACTATGAAGTGTGGCTCCGACTACAAACAAAGACATTCCACAACACATACTGTGAAGCATATAACAGACTATGATAGTAGCTCTGACTACTTGATTGCATTTCCATGACACAGACCATTATGGCAGCACATACTGTACTATTTCCATGGCACAGGCCATGAAGACAGCACAGGCTATGTAGATCTGACTACCTAATTACAATAACATAACACAGACTATGTGGCTCAGCACAGACTGAATAGCCAAACATATATAGCATAGACTATATATGATTATAGATTCCTCTGATAATCAAAAGACACTCCGAGAGACAATGAAGACAATGGCAGTACAATCCTACACGGGACGTTAGGAGACATGTGGTTTGGTGGCTAAGGAAAAGAATTTGTCGAGCTACGAGACCTACTCACTCGAGTCACTCAAGTGACCCGAGTTACTCGACCCGAGTGGGTCGGATACTTGATCCGAGTGGGTCGGGTAGCCACGTGACACTCGTTGGTTGACCTAGTTGAGTTAGAATGAAACCCTACTTGGTTGATTATCGGATAGAATCTCTTGATTCTCCGATATCGCCTCTCATGATCCGATTCGATCTCTTAGAAGAGTCCTATCTGAACCCCAACATAGCTCCTCTGAGTGTTATAAATAGGGGAGATAGTCATGCCTTCGAATCAATCAAATTTTGATAGCTGAATACGTTCGTACTACCGATATTCCAAACTCAGCGAGCCTTCTCCTTCTCCCAACCCCATCTCTCTCCGTTCTGTGTTTTTTTCTGATCGCGTTTGCATATTTCACCTATCCACATTCGTTCTTTACTTGTTTGATCTAAAGGACCCTACAGATGGCATCACAATCTTTGATTTGATTGCAATAACCAACTGAGCTGAACAGATCATTGGAGGCATGTGCAGCGGCATATTTCTCATGCAATTTAAATGAAGATGAATACAAGAAAATATATATCATTGACAATATGGACCGGTGAATTGGCCAAGGCTATATGATTCAAGCATTTAAATTGCTCATCTAAAATCAATATAGCATATTTACAAGAGATACACTGTTATTGTGATAGTTTTTTAGAAATAAAATTATTATAAAGAAAGGCATTAAACCTGACCTATAAGTATAAATCGTGTGCATTCATAAAGCTAGATCCCCTTATCCAGCTTTTCTTTTTATCTTCCTTTTGGCTTGTTGTTTTTTCTGTGGTCTCTTTTTTTTTAGCCTTCCCCTTACAGCTTGTGTAAGGGCTTGTGTGCGTGTGTGGGTGTGTGCGTTGTTGGATTTTGTCGGTCTTTGACCATATAGGTTCTGTTTGTGGTGGCCTGCGGGTCTTTTGTCCTATGGGTGGTATCTTCTCTGTTGAGTGATGCGTTGTTTGGCTATTCATGGTGGCTGTGTGCTGCCTTATTAATGGTGGCCCTTTGAAGCTTCGTTTATATTGTGGGCTTCGTTTATATTGTGGGCTTGTGAATTTGTCTTGATTTATAGTGTTTCGGTTGGTTCTTTTTGGTGGGCTGGGTAGGCTTTGTGCTGCTGCGGCTTTTTAGTGTGGCTAGTTTTTTGCTTGGGTCTTTGACAGTTGTTCCAGGTTAATCCTTTGCTCAGTGAGCTTTTGGTGGTTGGCTTGTAGTTTTTTTTTATGTTTCTTGGAAGTTGCTGGTTTGGGCATGGAAAGGGTTCGGTTTGCTACGGTCTTAGCTGGGTGGTTGCTGTGATTTGGGCTTTAGCTCTCTTGCCAATTAAACAGGGATAAGTCTTGTTTGGCTCTCTTGCCAATTTTGTTTGGAATGTGTTAGGCCTTGTTTGTTTTTGTATTTTGTTGGTTGGTTCTGGCTAAGCGTTAAGTCTGTTTTTGGTTGCTTTTGATTTTGTTTTGTAAGGCCTGGAGTATACTCCTTGTATTCGTGTATTTTTTTCCTTTTTATATCACATTTAATTACCTAAAAAAAATATCTCTTTATATTTAGAATGCAAGTCTGACTAATGATCCCATCAAAACAAAAGCTCTGCATATTTTTGATGCAATGGTGGCCGAAGAAAAAAAGTCTTTTTTTATGGGCATGGGAATATTATAAAGATTAAGGAGGTTTTCTAACATAATTGGTTCCTTGTTTCACTGAATTTCTGTTTAAAGACAATTTCAGCATTTTTAGTCATGTTATGCATGAGCTATGACATCCTCAATCTTTTATGACTCACGTCTCGTCTGGCAATCGATTTTAAATTAATTTTTTGCCTTTTAGTTTAAAAGTTTAAAAAGTTTCGTTTTTAAACTCAAATGCTTTTAGCTTTTTTTTCTTTTTACATAAATTTTTTTATATTTTTTAAAAATATCATGACTTTTATTATACATATCTATTTTTTATAAAAATTATATTTTTAAAATTTACTCGTCAAAATCTATCAAACAAGATCAATATTGAATATAAAATTATCTAAAAATAAATTTTAAAAATTATAATAACTTTAAGCAAATTTTTTGCCTTCTAGCTTGAAGCCAAGGCTCAAAAGTCATTCCATACCCCCACCAAACGAACTTTTTGCCTTTTTAGCTTAAAGTAGTTTAAAGTCTAAAAGCCTAACTTAAAGCCAGTTGCCAAACAAAGCCTTAGTATGCTAGGTGGAAAATGAGTTGATATGCTTTAGTACTGCAACCAATTTAATCTAATTACATTAAGTTGTGAAGAAATTGAGCTGATTTCACCATTCCATAAGTATGTTTGCTTGTATGATTTTTATTATAAGAGAAAAAAAATTGTGTACCCATTAGTGATCTTCTTTTACAGAGCAGTGTTTGTTACATATGTCTCCTTCATAAGGTGCTTCTTATCACCTTTTGTGTAGATAATGGTACTTTTTTATTACATATCTCCTTTTAAGTTTACTTGGTGGTGCTCCTTAGCCATTTAGTAGATTTATTTTCGATCAAGTAGATAAGAGTAATTTGTCCCAAGTAAATTTACTGATAGTATTCATGTCCTTTCAGTGCTGATATGTTTGGTGATTCAATTAAGATGGACATGTTATATACTTTTAGGGTCTCTTTAATTGTTTAGAAATAAATTAACAAATATAAAAGACATTCGGATATAGAGATGAATATAAAATGATTGAATATAACATTTGATATAATATACTTGAGTATAGATAAATACCATGTTTTTTTTTAGGATAGATATGGGTGGATATTAATTTATAAAATAGAGAAAAAATATATATTTTTTCTTATTTATCCTCACACAAATTTGATAATACCCATTATGCCACTAATACTTCCAGTAGTCCCACAATAACGCTGGAACCCATTTTGGATTCCTTTTTGTGGCCATTTTTTTATAATACAGATAAATAAAACTAGTCAAAGAATATAAAAAATTAAATGAACCATGATTGATGTAAAAAGAAATAGAAGGCGGTGGAGAGTAGCAGCCTGTTTGGAAGGGGAAAAATAAAGGGTAAAACAGTCTTTCACTATCAACGGATATATCATACCACCTCCCCCTAATTATATGTTATCCATGGATATGAACCAATTCTGTATATTATCTCCAACTGTTTTTGAGCCAACAAACAAGGGATTTGTAATACCATAAGATTGTATCTCCATTCTTACATGCTATATACCCCAAACAAACAGGCCCTTAAATCCATGTCCTCTTCTTCGAACTCAAAATTGTCTCGAAAGATGGTTGGACTAAACATTATATCATTTGTCTCGAAAAATGATCCTTTGTGTTCTGGATCATCAATATGCTTATCTCTGATCATTTGACCTTTTAGCAATACATATTTATCATCCAGGCATAACAACATTTGCAGCAAAAAGAAGCTAATTAATCACATCCATGTCTTTTGATTGCTAGAGTTATATACTAAAAATTATAATTTTAATTTTAGTATTTAATTTTATTTTTTAATAAAATTATTTTTTTATTTTATGATAATTTTAATTAGCAATGTATGCGTTTCATTATTTATTTAATATTGTGCATAAATATCTTTTATTCTACATATTATTTTAATCTGGTGTACGGCTTGCATACGAAAGACCAAATTAAAAATTCTTGTGGAATATAAATTTTTTAGTTCACAGTTTAGATAGAATTCGACAAACCATCGATATGACTGTAGTACAGAGTTTTAGTAAACCTGTCTTGCTTATGAGGAGCAGATAATAGCGTTTTCTATTATTTCGACTCGCTGTGTTAGTATACTTTGTGTGTATTGAACAGACCACGTTGGAGTAATTAATTTTATACTCACTGTATAAATTAATTCACACCACATGGTTTTTATAAGTACTTATACTCTTAATTTCAAAATAATTAATTATTTACTTATATTTAATATTCGTTATTTTGATTCATTAAAAAATGCGATCTTTTATGAGTTTATAATCCCAGTGAGTTAATAACGATATTGATTATATGGTTAATATAATTATTAACGAAACCCACATCTCGAAAAATTGAGATTGATGATGGCTCCTTAAGGAAATTTATAAGTTTTGACCAAACTAAACATTGCTAGTAGATTTTATAATCCGGCAGTCAAATAAGTTAAGTAGAAGATGGTTTTAAAATTTTTAAAAAAAATCAATTAAATATAATTGTCAGTAATTTAATTTAATCGACGGGTATCGAAAAATCTTAATTTGAGGAGAATAAATAAGTATTTAATCACAGAAGCTCGAATACTACGATTTTGAAAATATGGTTGGAAGTGCAATTATAATTTTTTAGTGGAATGAATTATAATTAATGTTTTTATGAAATTACTTTTGGGTTGAGGTAAATTTTCATAATTACATTAGGAGCTCAAGTCATATTTACTTTATAAATCTCTGTTGCAGCCTATTTATATACTGTTATCAAACCTAACACGTTAATTTTCATATTATGTACTCAATGATTAGGTAGCTAGAGTTTTAACGTTCTCTAAAAATCCTAAACCTAATCAAGAAACTTTTGAAGAATACGATAAATTGTAGCCCACACTACGTTCGTGTGTAACATTCGAGAATACAGTAGAAAACTTGTGTTAGAAATTTGACTAAAAGTCTAAAATCGCGATGAATCGTTGATTGAAAATTATTGCAGTAACCGAAATCATTTAACAAGATTTTAAAAGGTATAATCCTAAAATTAATTTTGAAAGTATTACCGAATTTTATTTTGATTGTTCGATATCAAAAATTTTAATTTAAAGTATGTTTCGGCGATTACCCGTCTAATTATTTTTTGACTAAAATCATAAATATAATATTACAATCTTGACAGTTTGTCCTAATAATTATATATGTATGATTTTAATCATGAGTTTGGATGGATTTAGATTGTTCTAACCCGATTTTGCAAACAATCTAATCCCAGTTTTTAATGGTCATTATTTATTTTGTATGTTGGATTGCATGGTTTGAATGATAATTATTAAATTAATTTTTTTAACCACGAGAGTTGACCGTGGCAGTATAATTGTATACTCCTAGCATGTAAAAATAATTAATTTTTAATTTTTAATTTTTTAATTTTTTTTATGAAATCGAAACACAAAAAGAATGAAGGAAGAACAAGCCGCGGCGACGAAATTGTATGAACCGAAATCAATGCTTGTATAATCAGGGATGGCCATGATAAAGCTACGGTCCTATGATAATGAGTAATTCCAAGGGATTCCTAATGCATTATGGAATGGGAAAGGAATTCAAAAAGCAAAGCAATTCATTCCAAACGGTGGGCCCAGTAATTATCTAGAATGGAATGTAGAATTCATGAATCCTATAGGCTGCCACGCTATCATGATCACACATAATAATGGATTGCTCTTGAAAACTAATGAACCATTTGGTTCAAAGGAACAAACTAGCGGCGGCATGGCTATTTTTAAAAAAAATGTTAAATTACGGACCCCACGTGTATTAATTCTAATGGCCATTGTAATTCTTAGAGCTCTAACAATTAAAACCAAACAGCAAGTTCGGTCCAATCACAATCCCATGGAATGCGCATGATTCCATCAAAGAGTAATTTTTTTTTTGGCCAAACAAGGTACAAAGAATAAAGCTTGAAACTCGGCAATACCTAAAGTGCGGCGTGGCGGTGCGGTGCCATGGGACAACGGTGGTGCATGGCCAACGGCGGTGACAACAGTATTTTAGTTGAACTGTGTAGATGATTCAAAAAAGTATATTATCAATTAAATAAGATATGAGTTTCTCAAGCTTAAGATCCGAGTGAATAGCTCGACTAAACGGTACAAGCACACGGTTCAGAAGTTACCACACGGTACTCGACTTAATCTATGCAGCATCTCAGCTTACAAGAACTTAGGTCTCGACTGTCGTAAAGGAGTGAAGACGTGGTCACCAATTTAACACCAACTACTCGAGCGGATGACTCGAGCGAAAGACTTGTGTATGGCTCGGGTGTACAGCTCAAATTAGTGGTATGACTATTGACGACAAGCAGGTGATCCGAGCTGCTCACCCCTCTAGTAGCTCGGGTACAATACTTCTTCTCGTAACTCGAGTCACTCATGACTCGAGCAACTCCTCTACTCGTAACTCGAGTCACCCATGACCCAAGCTGCTCATCTCTCCAGTAGCTCGGATATTTTTTCTATTTAACCGGTGTCGACTACTTTAATCCGGGTACTCAGGTGATCACATAAACTACTAATTCTATTGGTGACTTGACTATGAACTACGAAAAGAGTTAAGTATTTGAATCATACATTCTTTGACCTGAACT
>JAOTRH010000006.1:8279811-8322568 GCA_034768845.1 Heliamphora exappendiculata | reverse complement strand
GATGGTGGTTTGGGGGTAGAGGTTTTGGGAGAAGCGGTAGTTTTGAGGACGGTTTTAAGAACAGTTTTAGGGTGGGACAGTGGTATCCATTAAATTGAATGAAAATTGTAACGGTTGGAGTCTATTTGATGTTAAAATCAAATCTGAAAAAGTGTTAGTGTAATTTTTAAAACCAAATGGGGAGTTTTAATTTTTGTTAGAAATCTCAAGGAAGTCAGTGTAATTTACCATATATATATAATAAACAATTTTAATATTAAGTAAGATCGATCCGGTTTGAAACCGTAAAATTAAATTAGAACCGAGAACTTAACAGTTCAAAACCATTTGTAGAAATTTTAATTTGGAATCGAACTGTGATAAATAAAAATTGGGCCATACTATACGGATCGAATCATACTAGACCGAATTATCAATTTTTTCAAATTTTTATACAGGGTATTGTATGGAACTATTGTGCCTTCAACCTAATAATGTACACCTTGTTTATTCGGTGAGCCTACTTGGCCCTTGTTTGCCATTTCTGAAAAAAAAACCCCAACATTTATATTAGGGGATTTGGATCCCTGAAAAAGTAATTAACTTTTTATATATTTTTTTAAAAAAATCTATATATACGTGAAACAAACTATTTTTTAAATAAAATAACTATAATGCTTTCAAGTAAAAAATGAACTCTACTCTTACAATTAAAAAAAATCGTGTTAGTATTTTAAATACTATAATTTTAAAATAAAAAGCAAGAATATATCAAAAAAATTATAAGAAAAAAATAAATAAATAAAAATACACTAAACAAAATATTCCAAATAATCTAACTTAGTTTTCTTCTTTTTTTTTTAAATTTATTTTTTTTAAAATCAAACTTTTTAAAAATTTCAAAGAGAGCTTAGGCCATCTCCAATGATAATGTTAAAAATTGTATTTTATATGACAAAAAAGCGTAAAAAGTGGGACCCATTTGTAAATGTTAAGTTGTTGTTAGTTTAGTGAGGCATATTTGTTCCAATGATATAGTTAGTAAGATGTTAATTTTTATCATAAAAAACTAAAACACATTTAAAAAAATATATTTTAACATTTGCTCGGCGTCACGGCCTCATCTCTACCGAAAATCTTAATCGTCGTCGCCTCAACTGCCTCATCTGCCTTCGTCGTCGTCTGCCTCAACATTCTTCGCCGTTGTTGCCTCATCTGTCTTTGTCGTCGTTACTTCCACGATAAAACCTTAATCTTAGTTAACCACAAGCTAATGACAATGTTAACTGTTGTGAAACAGTTAACAAATCTTAACATCTGACACAGTTTAACACTAACTTAGCAACAATATTGGAGACAAAAAAAAGTATATATATAAAATAAAAAAAATCATTTGGTTTAGTTAACTCATAAAAACTGAGATGAAATGGCCCTTAAAAACGCCATTGGAGATGGCTTTAGGTTAGGGGCACTGTCAATAAAATTCTGTTTGATAGGGGCGTTTTTGGGTATTGGGCACTACTAATCTAATGGGGCCATCATTATAATGTTTTGCCTTCTAATTTTTTTGTCGCCTACCGGTTTGGATTCGAAAACCGAACAAAGGTTTAGGCCTCTTTTGTTAATTTAGTTTTAAGTTATATTTTATTTGATGTTGTTTTAAGTTAAATAATTAAAATATTTTTTTTTTGTGAATCGTAATTTTAACTTTAAATTACAAAGAAAAAAGGACAAAAAATCTAAGTAAAAAAAAATTGTTATATATATATTTTTATAAAAAATAAATATGTATAATAATAGTTAGGGTAAATTTCTCTGCCTTTTATAGTGTTAAAAATATTATCTATTATACAACTAATCACATATCCCAAAAAAAAGATATTTTTGAATTAAGTAACTCAGAACATTGAAAAATCTATCAAATTTGAATATAAATCTAAATAATTTATAATTTGATTTCGTATACAGTAGATTCTTATCACTAATTTTAGTTATACGATACAAAAAAAATTTAGTACCTACAACTTCTGTTATAATTTATAATTATTTTTTTTTATTTTAATTAGAAACTACAATGACCCTGTTTGGATGACATACTTATTGCTTTATTTGTTTATTAACAAATAAGCTAAAACACAGATAAGTCACTTCGTTTGGATGAGAACACAAATAAGTCACTCTGTATGGGTGACAATTGACTTATTTTTTATTTATTTAGTTTATTTTGACTTATTTGCTTAAATAAGTCACTTTATTTGAATAATTTTTGATTTATTTGACTTATTGACTTAATTATTTATTGTTTTAAAATTTAACTTATTTGATTACTCAAACGACAGAACTTATCTATTGACTTACAAGTCAAATAAACTAATAAATCATGTTATCCAAACAAAACTAATATTTACCAAATATTTATAAATTTTATTAAAAATTATAATTTATAAATTACTAATTTTAAACGTTGCAAACACCACATTAATTAATTAACTGCTTCTCATCGCTATAACAAATGAACGCTTTGAACTTCTTTTTCTTTTTTTGTTTTTTCAATATTTGTTAGCTTGGTGAATAAATAAATAGAAAAAAACACTTGTAAGCAAAAGTAATAATCACCAATTCACCGTGAAGCGTCAATTCTTATTTGTTTCAAATTTATTTCATGTGTCACAATCAAGATTGGCTGTCACTGTGTCTGAGATAGTTGTCCTGCGGATGATGGCTGAGTGATCAGACATTAATAAGCTGAAAAGGGGCAACGGTCAATTCTTCAGTTTAAAATCAGGCGGCCATGGCCATGGGAGGCAGCAGTCACCCCACCTGTTAAGCCCAACAGAACTAAAGAATCTGTAGATGGAAACAAGAGCAAACAAACAATCTATACGTCATTATCTTACTCTAATTTATCCCCACATCTGCCTTCCTTACCACTTTGATTAACTTTATTTTATTTTATTTTTAATTTTTAATTTTTATTTTAATTTAACTTAAAGTGTTTGGATCTCATTCCGTGCATTTTAATTAATTTTAAAATGACTAATTTTATCATGCAGTAGTAACGTATATAATTAAATTTGAAACAAAATCTTTTACAAACTAATTCTACAGATTTTGATTGCACCTAATTAAAATATTTCAAACTTAATATTAATCTTAAAAATGAGAAAATCACTAAATTCAAAACCTTGATTAACCTATCAACGGGATCAAACTCTTAAATTCAAGACTTTGATTAAGGTATCATTTCTCTTTAAATTTATCATTTTAATATATATATATATATATATATCTCTCTTAACGATTCCCCATTAAATTATTGTTAGAATTTTTTTTTTTTGAAATTTATGTTCCTCGTATAGACCTTGATTGATAATTTTAATTTTTTAATTTTGTGGTTAAAAATACTAAAAAATTAAAAATTCAAATTAAAATATAAATTCTCAAAATATTCTATTCAAACTCTCACTACTTTTAATATATAATAATATATTTTATCTATAACTTATTTACTATTGCTACTAACTAAATATAATTGTTAATATCAAATATGTAGGATGAAAATTATTTACATTGAATAACAAGCAAAAAAAAATAATCTTTTACCTAAATAACCATCTTCAAAAATATTAACTTAGAAATTAAGTTACTAAATAATATGCTTTAAAACATAATTTAACTTTTTATTTAAAAAAATAAAAAATAAAAAAAATAATTTTTAAACTAATAGTCAATGCGACTATAGTGCTTTCTTTAATACACATGCTATCCACTCCTTTGATCATTAAGGAACCATTGGCACAAAATTTTGCATTCATTTACGCTGCACACATAATTTGAACACAGTTTAGATTTATTAAAAATTATAACTATGTTGTATAGGTACGTGGTTTAAAAGGTAAAAAATAACTAAATTTATAAATTTAATAACTTAACCCCATGTAATTTTGAGAAGGTCAAAGCATGTTTCGTAACCTAACTACTGGGGTTTCCTTAGATTTTCTTTAGGAGAGGCGGCGGCACTCCTCTCTCGTTTTTTTTTTTTCTTCTTTTTCATTCTCCTTTTTTTTTTTTTTTTTTTTTGTAATTTGGTATTTTTGTCTTCTTTTGTATTTTTCTTTTTAGTCTCAATTTTTGTTCTTGGTAGCCCTTTTTGTCCCAATGTGCTTTATTTATTTTTTTTTTCATTTTGGTGACCGAGCAACTATCATTTATATGCGACAAAACTGTTTTGATTTGATAAGTATCTATTATTCGGTGACGAATCTTAATGTTATTGATGCGAAAGTGGAAACGATTTTTCACCACTATATTTTTAGATCTAATTTCATATCTGTTAGTGGATCATAATCTAACGCCATTTATCACGTTTTACGATTATCGCCGAACAAGAAATGTTAGTATTACAATGGAGAGGTAGAGTCAATGATGCTCTTGATAAAATGTGCAAAGCAGTAGCATATGAAGTTATTTTTTTTGTTTTTATTTTTATTTTTATGTATGTTGGGTTCTCTTCTAATAGGAATTTGTGTTTTTTTGTGTGCGTGGAGTTTATGTCTTTTCATTGTGAATGTTGTTTTTTCTTTTTTTGGGAGGGTTGTTTACTTTTTTTTTTGGAGATGTTTTATTTTTGTTGGTGTACTATTTTATTCGATTTATTGTCAATTAGAAATATATTAAGGGCTAATGATCGTTTCTAATTAAAAAAAGCATGTTTAGTAACGTGTTTAATTAGAATTAATTTTTAATTTGTTGTTTATTTTTTAATAAATATAGACCAACCAGTATTTTTTTTTTGCATGATGGACTAAAACCTCTTAATTCTTAACAAGAGTTTTTTTTTTTGGTTATTTAACTTAAATTAAAAAAAAAAATAAAAGTAAAAAACATACTTTAAGTTGAGTTATCAAACAAGACCACTTTAAAATATGCAAGTAATTTTTATTTATTAGAACAATTGAAAGAAGTAAGTGTACTTAGTTATGTGAAAGAAAAAACCCATGTACACGACTTTAAAGAGAGAAATAAGTGTAGATTATTTATTTGTTTATTTTCATTTCAGTGATCTTTTTACATTGTTGGTAAAACTTTTTTTTTTTTTTTACACCTCCCACGAAGACGAGCTGAAAGTTTTTTTTTTTTTTTTTTACCCAAGTATAAAAAGTTCGAAAAAGAAAAATAAGCTAAAGGGCTACATTTCTTTTTTTGGTAAGTAAACGTTTGATTTCATATCAAAAAAGAGTTTTTACAATGAATCTCATTACACACCCTAAGTCAACACTTACAAATAAATTAAAATTTATGTTGCTAATTTTTTTTTGTCTAAACTATTTTCATATTTTGATTAATTTCTTACTTTTGTGGGTCCTCTCGCCAAGGCAATTCAAAAACAAAATTAAAAATTTTAATCAAAAAATGAAAACCATTAAAAATAAACAAAACTTCCAAATTTAGTCCAAACTGCCTAAAGTCAGGGATTTTTCTTTTTGGTAGCCCAAACGAATGAGATTCGGCTAAACTTTTTCCATGTATCAATAAATCTCTACATTCTGCAACTAAATTATCTTTAAAAACACAAAACAACCATGTTTTGCACATCTATACTATATATAAAAGGAGCCCAGGAATTTTAAAGCATTGTCACATATTTTATAATTCTAATATTATTCCTAATTTAACTGTAAACTCCTTTATTGGGTAGTTGTAATTGCGACAAATTTGTAATTTTAACTCAAATAAGGTTGAATTTCTCTCTAGCTCTTTCTCTCTTTCTCTATCATTTTTTTTTTCGTTTGGTCATCAAGAAAGCCGTAGAAAAAGAAAAATATGTTTTTGATCATCTTCAAAACCTTTTCGAGCGATGTAGCTTTACAAATTTGTTAATACTGTTACATAATTTTCTTCTTTTAATTTAAATTCGTTCGTATTATACACGCATTACAGGTGCCCAAGTGACTAGTATATATATATATACACACTTGTTCCATATAAATATTTTATAAGTGTAGTGAAGATGTACTAAAATGAGGCAATTCTTAAATTAAAATCGTTGGAGCCATAATTTTAGTTTCCTATTATTATTTCTTAATTCATTTTCTTTCATTTACCTCTATATTTCTTTTACTTAAATAATTTTTTATATGTATTTAGGAATGAAGTAAAACCTTAACATTTGACGAATATGTACATAGAATAGTCTTCTTCTTCTTCTTCTTCTTCTTCTTCTTCTTTTTTTTTTTTTTTTTCGAGCCCAAGGCAATAAATGCATAGCTCAAGATAATCTATTTAGAAAACATAAATACAAAAAATATAAGTATATAAATACGTACATTATATACGATCTAGAATAATTATGAAAAAGATTCTGCTGTTAGACAATTGTAAACTAAAAAAGCAAAAATAGATCGAAAAGAGCTTTTCCCTAAAATTCATGTTCTAAAATTTCTATTTGGTCTACTTATATCATACCTCATTTCAATAAATATTCGATTTTAGGAGTTAAAATTTAAATAAGATATAATATACAAATTAAGAGGTGTTATGAATAACGAGATGCATGGACCTAAGAATAAATTATATGTACATTCAAAAATGCATCTATTTTTTTTACTGTTCACAGTTGTGCATGTTAAGATTTAAATATTAATTTTTGTACGTGAAAGGAAGAAAAATTTATACACACACTAAAAAAACTCACACAAGTATCCATGTTATTTAGAACAACCTACTTACGTCTACGAGTGCGAGAGATAATCTATTATAATTGTAGCATACTATACAATTCCGAGATAAAAAATATTTCCAAACTCGATACTCACAACCCGAGCCCTATATCTCTACATCTCAAAAGTTACTCTCATACCTCGATATTTTTTCATCTCTCTATACATCTCTACCATACTCTCTTTGATACTGTTGGGAAAAATAAATCAAAACACAATCTATTGTGTAAAGCAGAAATCAAAAATCAAAAATCAAAATTGTAATAGATATTAAACTACGAAAACAGAAATTAAATCTACTGCAATGAAATGAGGACGAACAGAATGAAGAAAACAGGAACATAACCAAAACTAAAAATACATAATTTTAAGAACATGTTACAGATAGTAGGGATAGACAAAATTGCCCTCGCTGCGGTGGTTCAAGTTGGCAGCGAACGTCTCCCAATACACAATGGACTGCAAGGATAAGAAACAACACAGCAATTTGATTCTTCGGCAAACCAAAAATGTGTTTAAACTCTCTTTTTGAACGGTGGTTTTGCAGAGTATCCGTAGAAGTAGAAGCACAGAAAGAGGGTTGGAGATCGATAAAATCAGTGTTCTAAAAGTAGCAGCAAACTGTCTTTTAGCAAAACTACCTAGGTGACTGTTCGGATTGACCGAACAAACATGAAATTGGTTCGATATTGCGGTTGGACCACCGACCAAGCGTGAACCCGTTTCGAACTCCAACGATCTGTTCTGATTTCCAACGGTCGTCAACGGACTAAAACGGTAATAGAATTTCAAAACAATTTGAATAATTAAATTATTCAAATTGGGAATTTAAATAAAAAAGTATTTTTCAAAAAGATAAGGGTTAATCCGACCCAACCCGCGATCCACGAACTCGAGCCCAAGCCCGGCGCGCCCATGTAGGATTTGGGTCGAACCCACCATTGGGTAGATCATTCCCGTCCACAAAGCTGGGTACCTCAAAGGGGCACACTCCTTACGCCACACTTGGCTTATATAAGTTACTCAACAACCATTCTCTCAACCAGTGTAGGATGAGTATAAGTTACCAACTTTTGTGAGAATCAATGGTATATTTTTGGAGTCAATTTCTGATTCACCCATTAACGGTTCTGAACGTTACAAAATTTATAATTAATCTATCCATGAAGAGGAACATAAAAGAACTCGAAATAATAAAAAAAGAATAATTCTATTCAAAATTAGTTAAAAATCATGTTCCACTAAGTTCAAACCCACTTAATTTTCAACATATTTAACTCTTTATCAAACTACTAAAATTATAAAGTTTATATTTATAGACAAACTCAAAAACTATAACCACCATGTAATTATGAAACCTTAAAATATCTTAACGGTCATATAATTATGAATTTTACAAATTATTTAAAAAATAATTAGTATCAATGTCAATTTTACCGTTGTCTTAAATCTATCCTAATAAATTTGCATGCAATTGTAAATAAAGCTGGGATATGATGAACAACCAAATGAAATGCGTTCTAGTGAAATTAATAGTTTCTCTTCAACAAATTGAACAATTTCTTTCTTGCATGTTTTTGTCTCGACCTCTTTGCCTTTCGAATCACGACAATTGACAGATGAGTAGATTTCCATTTTGATGAGTGATCATTTGAAAACTCCCATCCTTTACTATCTGGCACTGTACTTCTTAAATTTGAATCCTATGCCAATTTTCTTCATCGCTCCGTCCTTGCATGCTGTCCTTTGTTATTTTTGCGCTTCATTTAGTTTTTTTTTTTAAGTTTTTTTTTGTTTAAATTTTTTTTAAAAACTCATTTGTTTGGTTTCTTACGGTAATTGATTGACTTTTTTATATTTTTTAACAAAAAAAAAAAAAATCATAAGTCATACAAATAAAATTATGCCAAACACAAGCTCAATAACAAATGAAGCACAAATAGAATTATTTTTTTCACTCCACACACAATTATATAAAATAAATACTTTTATATTTATATATATATACACACACACATATGAAGTTTAGTTTCAAAAATAAAATAAATTAAAACATAAAAATATTATATTTATCTCTCATTTTTTATCTCTATTTTTATTTTTTTATATGTTTTAATTCAAATGATTCATCAACTATTATACTTTTAATTTGTCATATTTCTAGAACTTTTATTAGTATCAATATTTTTAAATTTATAAATTATTTCTAATATATTTCATGTATTGTCCTCTTTCAATCTTTTTCCCCTCATTCCTGATCAACTAAGGAATAAAAATAAGATATTACATATCTACCCCACGCCGCCCATTATCATTCCTACAAATTGGCTTAGGCTCCGTTGGGATAAATAGCTTATTTGACTTATTTAGTCTCAAATAAGTAATTTCGTTTTAAAAATTAAATAAGCAAGATTTAAACTAATAAGCAAATAAACAAAAATTTATCCCAAATATATTTGCTTATTTAAGTCAATAAGCAAATATAAGCAAATAAACAAATAAGTCACTTAAAAAACAAATATTCCAAATCAACTTGATTATTTAAATTTTTATTTATTTTATAATAAATAAATAAATAAATAAATAAGTCATTTATCTAAATATGGCCCTAGTGTCGCGTGCATGCCTGGAAGGGAAGATATTTTAGTCACAACTTTTTGGTCTCCTCACAAGTTCGAAAGGTTAATTTTATTTGCACGTACAATTGGTCTAAATACAATTGTGTGTGTGTGTGTGTGTTTTTTTTTTTTGTAAAATTACTAAAATAGACAAAAGCCTAAAACTAATACCTCTCATGTCCCATCCCTCACAACCATCTTCCTCAACTCCACTAGCCCATCCCGACCTTCCTTCATCCTCTCCTATGTCATTGAACCTCTTCTGATCTCGTTTTTTTCCTCCCCGGCCGCATTTGACATTTCAAATATTGCCGTAGGTCTAGGATTTTGATTTTACAAAAAGAGGCAGAAGAAAGGCGACATGTGCGCCCTTTGTCATTACTCTTATCCACCCGATCGTTGGGCCTCACCCTTTGTCATTTGTTCAACAGTGGTTCATTGAACAATGAATGGGCTGAATGCAAAATTAATTAGGAAAAAAAGGTACAGGAAAGACGGGAAATGAGAAAGAGATTGGAAGGGCTAACGAAGGAGTCTTCGAGGCTTAGTTGTGGAGGGAAAACGAGTAAGAGAGATTAAGTGATATCGGGGGACAATTGATCAAAAAATTAAGGTCTATGGGGGCTGGGCGTGGTGGTCGGTGCTAGCGGGAAGCTTACCCAAGTTGAGCAAGATTGTGATAACGTAGTGGGACATGCACGAGAGGTATTAATTTGAAGAACCTCGGACATTTCAATAATTTTTGTCTTACGAAAAAACAAGTGTAATTAGGCCAATTATAAGTGTAAATCGAATCACCCATAATGAAAATCTATTAAAATACACATTTTAAAAATGTGTATCTTTAAGCCAAATAAATTGATTTCAAAATTTATAATAATATCTTGAAAAGAGTATTCTCTTTATAATTTCACTTGTTCTTACATATTTGTGAATTTCGTTAGTATGCTCATATCTTTCACTCATTAAAACAAAATCCCCGACCACAACTGATCAATGTTCAAAACGTTTTTGTCATAATAATGGATGGATGGAGCATATATAATGTAGCGAAGACCCTACCTAGCACTAGCATACATACATTCTATAGTTTTGTAGCATAGTTATAGTTTTGTAGCATAGTTTATATAGGCGGTGTTTGACAAAATTATAGTTAGTAATTTTTAAATTTTTGCTATTAATTTAATTATAAGCTAGCTACAAGTTTTTTAAACATCTATAAATCATAATTTTTATCAAACACTTATAACTTCTGCTACACACTATAATTTATAAATTTTTAATAACAACAATATCAAATACCACCATAGCTTGGAAGTAGAATGACTTTATTAATTTGTATTCTTAATTTTTTTATGGCATGGCGTTTAGGAAAAATAACTTTTGAGAGAGCGAGAGAGAGAGAGAGACCGGGGAGATCGCTGGAGGAACAACGGAGCTAGCTAGCTAGCTGTGGGCTGTGAAAGATGTTTAGTAACTTTGCTTAATTTACTGGGTTTGGGAATTGCTGGAAGACACTGGGGAAAAAGGCTGCAACAGATTCTGAGCCCTATTCATGGCAATGCAGAGGAAAGCATCATCTGCTTTCATTCACCACAACCACCCCCATCTCCATCCATCCTTTTTCGTCCATCTTAATCTTTTTTTTATAACTTATAACTATTCAGATTCAGTTCAATTTCTACGCACTTTTTCAATCTTAAAATTAATTGTTGATCAAATCTTTCATAAGTTCTGACAACTCCATCCGATGATTAACCCAAAACTTGACCAGTCTACCTATTCCTAAATATTCAATCATCTGATTTCTTAATAGCAGTATCTTCTGTCCGCTTATCTCCCCAACTACCCCCACCATCATCTCCATCAAAGTAAGAAAGAGGAGAGAGTTTTAGAGAGGCAAGAATTTAGAGAGAGAGAGAGAGAGAGAGAGAGAGAGAGAGAGAGAGAGAGAGAGAGAGAGAGAGAGAGGAATCGGGTTTGGTAACTAGATTCTGGCGTGACAGTTGCGGCGTGGGATGTTGGAAATCAGAGTCCGAGTGGGATTCATAAGTCTTTCAGAATTCGATCTTCAGAGGTGGACAAAGCAGAAGAGAGCTCAATCAGATTGACCGGTCAAAAGGGAAGAAGACACATCCTCGTTAATTTTGCATTCAAATAGGTTTTCGACTTCCGAGGTTCCCATTCTTCTTTCATTTTCTTTGTGCGTGCTCAGCTCATCATGGAGTGCAAGACTCGTAGATTATGGGTTGTCAACAAAACGCCTCTCTTTTACTGCTTCACCATCATCTTCATCATCTTCTTCTCTGCTTTTGCGCTTCTGATCAGCACTATCAGCACCAAGGCGGCTACTTGTTTAGGTGAGTAACTAACTCCCCATTTGGGTCATTTCTTCTCGCTTTTTAACTGCATTAATTAATATCATTTACGCCATCGCATCGATCTAGCATGTCTAGTTCTGCCAAATTTGCTTCTTCATATGATAATCTTCCATTTGCAAAATGGAACAAACTCATAAAATATAATTACATATTTACGCGCATTTTGAAATGAATGTATGAGATAAACTGTTTGTAAGCTTATCTAAGCCATTCATTTATTATAGGTGAATTTATGAGTATATTTTATATAACATGATTGAATAATCTTACATACCCACAGGGATATGGCTTCTCACTCTTTAATTAATTAGGGTTTTCATTTCATGTCCTGCAGACATCAGGTGTCAGATGAGTAGTAAAACTGATATATTCATTCAGGTGGGTTTCTTTCTGCTCTTTCAGTTTCTTGCTTTCTCATTACAATGATGGTGTTATTTGTTTATTTTTGTATTTTATTCATTCCTTTAGTATTTCTTTTATATTTTTTCATTAAAACAATATTTGGTTGATTTCTCATATCAACACGAAGATTTACCAAATTACAAAAGAAATTAATGAAGAACTAAAAATAAATTAATAAATGATTTTTTTTTTGTTTTTAGCAACATTTTAATCTATTGATTAAAATTCTTACTATTTTTCGATTTCTTTCATCGAATCAAACTAGAAAACAAAAAAATATATAAATATGTTAAATGACACAAAATTATCATAAACTATGCTTTATTCACATAAAGAAATATGAAATCATAAGTATATACTAGTCACCGGACATATACCATGAATGTGCAGAAATTTCTATAATCAAATCAGTTACCAAAAAGTGAGTAGGAAAATGTGTTTTTTAAATTTTGTTTTCAAAATTCTTGAAAACAAAAGTTGTACAAATTGTAAGAATATAGACATTTTAAGTATTTGCATTTTATATTTTAAAAAATGTCAAATGGCCAATGCTCTCCTTTTATTTAATAGTGTGAATATATATTTGAGATGGTGTTTGTTAGAAATTATTTTTAAATTTTTAGTTGATAATTAATTCTGCACACAAAAATCTCAAAAGAAGTGTGTTTATAACTTTTACTTGTATTCTCTAATTTTAAATTAATAAATATAAATTATATTGCTTGAAGTCATATATGTATACTTATAATAAATATTTATAATTTTTATTTGAAATTGCAATAATATGTTTTTAACTATAATATGTAAATTTATAATTATCATTTTTACTAAAGAGAAAGACTTCTCTCCTGTTCATTGATGGATTGAAACGCCCTAATCCAACCCATTTTAAGTTTTTAAACAAAATATATTTTCGTTAAAAATGGTTGGTATTTAAACTTTAGTGTCTATTTTTTTTAATATAAATATAATTTGTTTAAATACTTAACGATATTCAATTAGTTGAATTTTTTTACATACATCATTTTTTCACCAAGAACAATAAATAATAAAAATTTGAATCATCAAAATAAAAGAACCCATTTTAAATTTAAAATTAGTCCAATTAAATCAGTTCAATTTATTACTGGAATGGAGATAAGAAAAACCCTATACTAAACATCCTCATATATAGTAGTTCATTCAAAGACAAGCAGAGGTAATTATTGTACCATTCTCTTTTCATTCAGAGACAAGAAGAGGCCATTATTGTAGCATTCTCTACCACGGGACTCGTCAAAGACAGCACAGTACTAGTCTTTGTACTTACACGTTTTTGGCCTGTTTTTTTACTTTTCTTTTTTTGAGAGAGGGAGAAAGAGAGAGCAATATGTGCCAAAATTGTCTTAAATAACCAAAATTATTCAATAAATAGGAAATGACAAGTTAATATGTTGATGTAACGAATCTATTCAGTGTCAAATTTAAGTCATTATTTTGAAAATTTTGAGAATATGTGTTCTCTAACCATTGAATAATTTAGAGAGAGTGATTAATAATTATAATTATGATACTGGGCTTGAGGCCGTTGATTATTGGGCGTCCAATTCATTTGATCAGGAGATTATTACCGACATATGATAAAATGAATAAATAATATTTTTTCTTTGTTAGTTTAAATTTATCAAGTGTTTAATAATCAGACACATAATTTAATTTTTTTAAAAAAAATTGTTTTTCATTCACCTCATCACGTGTATGAACAATTTTATTTTCGGATACCACGTGAATTCATCGTCCATTTGAGTCCAAATATGAGTCTATGATGGTTGAAGCCACACGGTTAACTTCAGAATTGGATTAGTTTTTGGTTGTCTGCTAAATAATTCGGGTTCAATTGAACTTGGCTGAACGGGATTGAGACACTTGGGTTATCAACAAAAAAATAAACTTTAAACTGCTTGTCGCAAGAACATGAGGCACATGTTAGCCTAAAGTTAAGCCAAAACGGTGAATAAAATGTAAAACAAAACGAGAATCTTGATGAATTTTGTTACACGTTTTAAAATACTTTACATACCTTAAACATTTTTTTTTTAACAACAGGATAATGATCACTTGTTGAACCATTATTAGTGTGCACATTCGAAATTTCTGTACGTTTGCAATTTTGTGTTAGTTTTGTTCATGTTAATTTGCCATGGCACAGGACTTTGAGACAGTTTTAAATCAAATGAAAGAAGAGATCATAATTCCCGACACTGAGAGGGAGGTCTCACCTAGCTTGACAACGACAAGAAGGTTATTGAGCGTGCCGGGATCGTGGCCGCCACGGTGTGCGTCAAAGTGCGGAAAGTGCATACCGTGCAAGCCGGTTCATGTGATGGTGCCACCGGGAAAGATGGTGTCG
The DNA here is from genome assembly GCA_034768845.1 of Heliamphora exappendiculata. Classification (NCBI taxonomy): domain Eukaryota; kingdom Viridiplantae; phylum Streptophyta; class Magnoliopsida; order Ericales; family Sarraceniaceae; genus Heliamphora; species Heliamphora exappendiculata. Next base: position 8,308,080 of record JAOTRH010000006.1, on the reverse strand, counting down.
CCGGGGACACCCGTGACGGCAGAGTACTACCCAGAAGCTTGGAGATGCAAATGTGGCAACAAATTGTACATGCCCTAATGCTTGCTAATTGTTGTTTAAATGCCTTGGTGCTTTGCCTATATTTCCTTCATTTAGAAATCTCATTTATCACTTTTATAGCTATTAGCTAGTACCTTAAAGCTAGACACTGTTGTTCCTTTTTATGGCAAGGATATGGAAGAGTACAGCACTATAGAGCTTGGTTTAGACAGATGTTAACACAATAGGATGGACCTACGAGTAGCGTTACACTATTTCAAGTACTAACTAGCTTACCATATGCTTCTTTGCTTGTTGCATTTGCCTTTTTGGCTGGTTGCATTTTTAGCTAAGAATTTCAATTGAGTTTAAAATAAGTTATTTGATAAATTAATTTTTAAAGTAATTTTTATAAAATTTGTTGGTTGGGTAAAAACTAAAAAGTGGACTTTTTTTTTTTTTTGTCGAATTAAACAATATTATTTTTAATATTGGGTGTATATCTTCTATTATATGAACTCGTATAACTATAATTTTATTTATATGTATTTGGGCTGGACTTAAGTCATGAATCCACAAGCTAGGAGTCTAGTATGTGTAGAGCATTGTAATTATGTAGGTTAGGATTTTAGAGTTGCCTATAAATAAAACTCTATAATTCTAGTTGCTGTGTGGAGAGCAAATCAATGGGGTAAAGATGTAGAGAGAGATGAAAAAATACCGAGAACACAAGAGTAATCTTTGAGCAGGAAAACGGGATTTATTTTAAGGGCTCAGGTTGTGAGTGTTGAGTTTTGGGGTATTTTTGATATCGGTATTGTACGTTATACAGTTATAGTTGATTATCTATCGCACCCGTGAACGTAGGCAAATTGTGCTGAACTACGTAAATTTTTTATAATTTTTTCTTTGTTATGTGTGCAATGATTTTTGATTTCGTTCGCATTCAAAAATTGGTGTTTAAATCCCAACAAGTGACAACAGAGTCGACGGTAGACGATTAGAAGTTGTGGTGGTTGATCGAAACAACGTATTATTTTTTGATTTTTGATTCACATAAATCAAAAATATTTTTTTTCACAAAAAAAAAAATGATGGTAGCGGCATTAACAGTTATGGCCGAAGTATCATCACAATGTGATTTTGATCAATCTTGATTCTGGCGTAAGAATACTATTTGTGGTGATATTGAATTGTTTGGGTACATATCATTATTAGGAGTGAATTATGGAAGAAAACTGATTTAAGGGTTTGGATCATGTGTGATTGTGTGCATGAAATTAATGGTTTAAATTTTTTTTATTATATCGGATTTTATATATAATAGAAAAATTTAGAATGGATATGTATCCCAAAGTTTTTCAACGCTACAAATTCATTGGTACGATCAGAATTTTTAAATTGTAAATAATTTGATGAAATTGGACAAATCGATTTAGATTGGGATTGATGGGGCGAGATCAAAGGTGATAAAAGATAATCGGGTTTGATTGCGAGTGATTAGAGGCAATCGAGAGTATTCTGGTTCAATCAATTATAGAAGACTAATCATCAATGGATGCATCTAAGGATTTTAGTTGCAGGTAGAGTTAAGTCAAATGGCAATTTCTTTATGCGACAGATGATTAGCAATTATTATACCTCAACGAATAGGTAAAATGACAAACAATCACATCGACGATTAGCAATTATTATACCTCGACGAATAGGTAAAATGACAAACAATCACATCGACGATTATGTGTCCGACATCTCGGTGTACAGGTGCGGGGCATGCTAGTTTGAGTGTGGCGAATTGATGACAATGGCAGAATCGATTAGTTTGAGTGTGCCTGATTCGATAGATAATTAGCAATTATTACTCCTCGACAAATAGGTAAAATGATAAACAATCAGTTCGACGATTAAGTGTCAGGCATCTCAGTGTGGAGGTGCGGGCCATGCTAGTTTGAGTGTGACAGATTGATAACAATGGGAGAATCGATATTGACACTAGTTAACTTCAAGGTGGTTTGTAGAATTCAAACCAAAGTAGGGATTATTGGGTGTATGTCTTATATTCTGTGAACCCGTATAATTAAAATTTTATTTTTCATGTATTTGGGTTGGGTTGGAGTCATGAATCTATAAGGAGTCTAATATGTTTAGGGTTTTGTAATTATATGGGATAGGGTTTTAAGGTTGCATATAAATAAAACTCTATAATTCTAACTGTTGTGTGGAGAGTAAATCAATGGGGTAGAGATGTAGGGAGAGATGAAAAAATACCGGAGACACGGGAGTAACCTTTGAGCAGGAAAACAGGATTTGTTTCAAAAGCTCAGGTTGCAGGTGTTGAGTTTTGGGGTGCTTTTGATATTGGGATTGTATATTCTATAATTATAATTGATTATCTCTCGCACCCGTGTACGTAGGCAGATTGTGCCGAATCACGTAAATTTTTTGTAATTTTTTTTTTGGTGTGTATAATAATTTTTGCTTCTGTTCGCATTAGAAGATTAGTGTTTAAATCCAAACACTTAATTATAACGATTGTATATATTTGTCATTAGTTTTAAATATATTATTAAGTTGAGATATTATTATTTTTTGAAATGAGTTGGCAATTTGAATAAAGTATTCTAGAAATTAGAATTTTAATTAACTTTTTTACTTTTATATATTTTTCTTTTCAGTCAAATGGGTTATCTTAGTTTTCTATTTTTGTGTTTTTAGTTGGATACCACAGGTTTTGTTGGGCTAGCCATTGATCTATTTAGTCAAAACGTTAAAAAGCCAAGATTACCCATTAGCCCTTAATTGCACCAAAGCTTTTATCCAATAAAGTTACAATAAGAGGCACGAGGATAGCCAAACATAGAACATTAAAAGCAAACCGAATACCAATATTTTGAATAAAGGTATTTGAGCAAAACTAGGGCGTCGAGGTAAGAAGTACCAATTTGATTCAAAAGACAAATCCACAAAATAGTTTGTTGTTAGCTTAAATAACAATACACCTCCATGGAATAACCAAATCACCATATAAGCAATTAGATTGTGGGACCTCATTTCATATTGATAGAATATAGAAAATATATCTAATATATAATAAAACAAGTGAACTATTATTAATAATTTGAGTTTAAATTTTTGGATCGTATTGTTATTATCTTTATTTAAATTGTTGAATCAATAACACACTTGAAACGTTATATAGACTATCACAATGATTTTTCTTAGTATCTTTGCATAATTGTACTTTTTACTTAAAAAAAAGTTGAAAATGAGTTGATTTATTTTGATGACCCATCGTTTTTTGATAACTATATTGAAGTGCTTGGCCTCTGCAAAATCCAATTAATAGTAATCAGAATTTCATATTCAATAGGTAAGAAAAAGGGAATAAACTAGAAGAAAGAAAATTTTATGTCAAAATGTATATATTATTTAAACAATATGATATTTACAAAACGGTTAATGTGAGCCGATTTCTTCACACCAAATAAAATATTTATATGCATAAAATAACAATACAAGTTAGATAAGATGAGTAGAAAAACTCATCTCATATGTCAACTTAATGCTTTATTGGTTCTATATTTGCAATTAACAATTTCATCACGATTGACAAATAAACTATTCTAGTATTATACTAATGTTTTATCTTTTTAATGACAAAGAGTGTTTGAGTCAACTTATACGAAGCTTGATAAGTTTTTTCTCCAATTAGATCAAAGGAAATCTATACATGTCAGGATTAGAGAATTTACAAGTCAACCCACAATGACAAGTTTCTTTCAGAGTGTTCTAAGTAACAAACTTAAAAGGTTATTTATATATCCGTTATGAAACTAGTTTAACCTCGTTTAAGATGTCAATATATAAAAGTGTTTGTTATAACTTTTTCCATCAAAATAACAAATTTGTATTATTTTTAAAATTGCCAACGTTTTCATTAATTCGATAAAATACGAAATAGCTAAAATATTCAGCTCTTCTATCGGGTTTAGAGAGTGATCGAGCGGTAAATCGTACATTAAAACTTTTTCAAATTTTCAAAGGTAATTTAGTTAGTTGATGAATTTTCTGCAAATCACTTCTCTCATTGGAGGCTCATAATTTTGCTTGTGACACTAAGGCTCTATTTGTTTCGATGTAAAATTTTTTATCGTGAAAAAATATTTGTACATGTAAAATAAATTTTTTTACTTGTATTTTTTGGTATTTGGTTAACATTTAAAAAAAATATTTTTAATGAAGTAAATCAAAGAAATCGCCACAATGAATGGTCTCTAACTCTATATTTTTCTCTCACATTCTCTCATTCTCATATCATCTCTTTTTCATACATTCTCATCCGCTATGAGAATGACAAAATGTGAGAAAAATTAGGTGAAGGAATTAAGTAAAGGTGTGCGAATGTACAATTCTAAAATTAACTTATAAGTTAATATTTTACAAGTCAAATTTGATCTAATGAAGTTAAATGTTTTACAAAAAAATATATTTTACATAGATATTATCAACTAAATAATGAAAAATAAGTAAAGTATTTTACCTAAAAATATTTTACTTCAAAACAAACAATGCCTATGTCAGCTTTATTTTCTAAAACTGTGGCCCAATTCACCTTTGGGCTCATGGCCCAATCCACCTCCATGTTAAGGCCCAGCAAGCTTTGCACATCCACCGGTACTCCGATAGTTTTCTACCCATCTAGTCCGTACGACTTTTTTGGGGAAAAAATGTACAATTTTTTTATTTTTTTTTATTTTTTCTCCAAACTTAATATTTAAGCATAGCTTACAGGAAGAGTTCGTCAATTAATTAATATTAAATTATCTTTAACAAATTATACATATTAATAGTTCAATTTCGTTTTCTTTCATGTTTGCATTTTATAAATAAACATATCAGAAATGAAAATTAGGCTAATTAAATGAAATATTGTGTGTTAAATATATATTTATTTTAATAACAGATTATGTATTATGAGAAAATTAACAATTAAAAAAACAAATATTCTACCTGGTACGATAGTTGAGGACCTTATTTATCATCCCTTCAACTTTTGCCTGAATTGCACATTGGTCCTTTGGCATGCATCTAATTGCAACAATGAAGTCTTCTCATTTTAACTAGTGTGGTTCACCTGCCGTTTCCTTAAGCATTCTAAATTGTAATTACGTTTTTATTTGGTAAATTGACTTTAACTTGAGTTTTTTTAAAAGTTATTTTAAAATAAATAAATAAAAATTTGTTTGGTAATTTTTAAGTGATTTCAAGATTAAAAATTTATTTGGGCTTAAAATAATTTTAAGTCAAAAGACAATAAGTTAATAAATTCAAAAAATTAAGTTAAAAAAGGTATTATTATTTTTTTATTTTTACATAACTTTATAAGTAATATAAATCTTATTTAAAATTAAAAAAATTAAATTTTAAACTAATTGTTAATTGAATCATAAGTTAATAGATAAAAATACATAACAATAAAAATTAATAAACAAAAGGTAATTACGTTAACCTCCCATGCAGTTTGAATCAAATATAATTAATCCTTACATTTTAAAAAAATTACATTATCACATTTAAATTTTAACGCCGGTAATAAATATAGTTAAATGACTAAATTACCCCTAGGATCAATCAACATCCTAGCCTCATCATCAACACATTTAACAACGAGATGTTCCTCTGTAAATCCTACTCGTTCCGATACTTTTCTCTTCATGGTCACAGCACTAGCGTGCCCGCACCCCCCCTCGACGCCTCTGCTCCACACCGCCGGCCACGTCCGACGCCATTACTGTGCCATCCATGCCGATCACCACCACCGACGACCCCGTCGCCGTCCCTTGCCGCCTTTTCACAGGTCTCCGACCACCTCATCTCCCTTTCTCTCTCTCGGTATATATCTCACCGTCTCTCTTTGTTATTTCTCTCTCTATCTATCTCTCTACGCCTCTCTCATTCTCTCTTTCTCATGTCTCTCTCTATCACCATATAAATATATGTATGTATGTACAGTAGGTTAGGGTTGCCTCAGGTTGGGGGAAGGAAAGAAATGAGAAAAGAAAAAAAGAACGAAAGAAACCACCCACTGCGGCCATCGACGCACCTCTGTCGGCGTTGGCGCCCTCTGCTCCGGCTTTCTCTCCCTTTCTGTCTCGAATTCTCCCTCTCTCTCTGTATCTCTCTCCGACGTGAATTTGGGAGAGAGCGTTTCAAAATGGTGAAGCGATTAATCGAGGGCCCCAAAGCTTGAAAATCAGTTTACAAGAGGAGAATGGCCAACATCAAGAAGAAAACAATGCGAAGGTGAACGGAAGTGTAGGTAATGAAATTTGTGGTGAAAACTGAAATCAATTTCATTGGTAAGCCATCAGATCCATCAAGAAGAGGTGTGAATCCTCAAGTTTTGGAAGCTTTGAAATTGTTATTTGGATCAATTTTTGAATCTAATGCGAAGTGTTGGTCCAACAGTAAATCTTTCGTTGCACTCTGAAAATTACAACGGATGAGTTCGTTGGATTACATTTTTTAGTTGAAAGAGCGTGAACAGATACGACGGATGATCGATCGAGCGTGAAGAAAGTTGTGGTGGACGGCAGCGGTGAGAGATAGCGAGGTGGTGGCGGTAGAGTTCAATGATCCAGCGGCCATGGAGTCAAAGTTATTTAACTTTTTTTTTTCAGATTAAAGTTATAAAAATGTATTTTATTCTTTTAACAATAATGTGTAAGGGGGTAAATATGAAAGAGTTTATTAACATAATTGGTCCAACGTTAGACGACTCACGGAACATAGGCCTGATTGGTAATATTGATGATTTTAAAAAAAAGGTTATTATAATTTTTAATTTTATTTTTATATAAATTTATGTTTAATATAAATTTTGTTTGATATATTTTGATAAATAATTTTAAAATTTTTATAAAAAATAAATTTGTATAATAAAAATTATAATATTTTTTAAAAATATATAAAATTATGTTACGATATTTCTTAGTGTTGGAATGAATATTTTTTTTTATTTTTATTTATTTTTGTCATTTGAGTTTTTTTGAAGAGTATATCATAGATTATTTTAGCAAGGTAGCGTCTGATACTTAAATATTGATTTGAGACATTATTTTTATTCCTTGTTATCCTTAGATTTCACGAATAAAAAATAAATTTAAAAATTTTCTAAATTGTTTGTTGTACAATAAAAAATCAAAACTCAGACTAGTACTCGAGAAACCACAAGATAGTAAACAAGTCTTAAGAGTGAAACACGCGTACAAGGCTAAAAGGTTTTTGGCTTTTTTAATGAGTCTTTTTGACCCTTTTAACTTTAATTCAAAAGATTAAAAAAGTAAAATGTTAAAGTCTTTATCAAACAAAGCCTAAATACACTATATAACTAAAACTTTTATTTATTCCCTCATAAAAATGTGGTACTTACAAAATATAAAGTACTGCCTTAGCGCCTTACTTCTGCATTTGAACTCCTATTAGTTGTATTGGATGTACATGTGAATCTTCTTAGGATAGAAAACATGATTTTTATTTTGTAACGAAAGAAATTAAATGCTCAGATTCAACCGACCACAGATTACTCACACAAATATAGAACGCACTAATTCTAGATTCTACACTTATGTGAGTGGTCTGTAGTTTAATTTGTGTAACTCTTTTTTTTTGCATGTAACACAGTTCTTTTGTAATAGTTTAAAATTTTAATTTTAAAATTTTTGTTTGTTCGTATTTATTTTTTTAATTTTTTATTTACTTCTCAGCTAATTTTTTAAAAATTATTTGACGAAACAGCACTTCTTAGAGAAATATAATAAATAGATGAAATTTAAAAAAAATAAAAGTAGGTACAGCCACTTTTGAGATAGAGAATTAAACCTTGTTTTTGGTGTTTTTTTTTATTGAAAAAAAGGTTTATTTTTTTAATAAAAAAAATTCAATCTTTTATGCTAGATTATCTAACGTATTTAAACATCCCACTTACTTCCCCTTTATTTTTTTAGAAAGAGAACGTACACACATTTTAAATAATTTTAATTTTTTTGACATAAAATAACTATAATATTTTTAATAAAATTTTAAATCTAGTTCCAAAAATAAAAAGCATTTTTCTATTATCCCAAATACTTAATTTAAAATAAAAAATAAGAATATATTAAAAAATTTAATAAAAATTCTAAAAAGTTGCCATACAAAGATTATCTTAAGTAATTAAATCTTTTTTGTTCTTTTTTTCTCAAAAAAAAAAATTAAACTTTTTAAATATGGGACGTTTTAAACGTCCAAGATAGGAGCTAAGTGGCCAATTTTGTTTTTTTTTTATTTATATTTTATTGTTTAGATAAAATGTTAAACTTCCTAATCACAAATTATAAAAAAAAGTGACTGAGAAATAAAATAAAATAATAAATCATTGGAAACTAGATGGATAATTGTAAAGTTGATTGAATATTTGTGATCACACATTTTTACGGATGGTGTGGATCTAATGTGAGCGTCCGCGAAGCTGAAATGGTGTCACGTGCAGCACGTGATATGTTTTGGTCGTGTTTGTCAGCGTCCCTTACCCCACATTGCGTCTCGCTCTCTCGCTGGCCTTCACAGAAGTCCATCAACGGATGTGACTGAAATCTATAAGTTTTGCCGTATTAATGGGTATGAGCAGAAAAATAGTACGGCTCTGATGGGCATCTTTAATTTTTTTTAATTTTTTTAGTTAAAAATTTTAAAAAAGTAAGGTTATTTATTTGATAAAAAAGATTAAAAATAATAAAAAAATTAAATTAAAATATAAATTTATAAAATATTTTATTTAAATTTTTATCACTTTTAAAATATAATAATACTCTTTATTTATAACGTATTTACTGCTACTAACAACTATATATAATTGTTAATGTTAAATATATAAATAAAATAAAATTATTTACTTTGAATAAAAAAATAAAAAAATTAATTTTTTCCCCAAACAATTAACTTTAAAAAATTTAGTTTAAAATTTAAGTTACCAAACAGTATTATTTGAACTAAATTTAACTTTTTAACTAAAAAAAAATTAATTTTTAAACTAATTGCCAATCGAGAGCTTTGAGGCTTTGTTTGTCAAAGATCTTAAATTTTAATTTTTTATTTTTTAACTTAAAACTAATGTTTGAGCCCTTTTAGCCTTTTTAGCAGTTTTACTTTTGTTAGGACTTTTGCCTATGGTAGATTCATCAATTACTTTTAATATAAAATTCTTAGGATAGTTGAGAAATTAAATTATCTTCATATTTGGTGAATTTTTAAAATTATTTTCTGTGAATTTTTATGGTTGTCATCGTTAGATTTTGTTGGCACGAAGTATTGGAGATTTTATACTTGATGAATTATTGAAAATTTGGTGTAGTAATAATTAAGAGTTTATTTGGCAACTTAATTTTAAACTGAAATTTTTACTTTAAATTATTTTAAATTAAAATATAAAAAAATTCGTTTAGCTGAAATATATGTGACTTTTAAGCTAAAGACTTAAGGTAGTATTAAACCAAAGGCAAATTTTTTTGCTTAAAGTTATAATTTTTTAAAAGTTATTTTTAGATAATTTTATTTTCAATATAGATATTGTTTGGTAGATTTTGACGAGTAAATTATAAAAATATAATCTTTATAAAAAATAGATGTGCATGATAAAATTTATGATATTTTTAAAAAAAATATAAATAAAAAATATATAAAAAGTAAAAAAAAGCTAAAAGCCTTCGAGTTAGAAAATGAGCCTTCTTGAATTTTGAAATTTTAAGCTAAAAGTCAAAAAGTAAACTTTAAGCAGGTTAAAAATCAGTTGCTAAACAAGCACCTAGTATAAAGAACGGTATCCGTGAATTCGACAAGCTCAACTTAAGTAATTTGAATTATGAATTCAACAAGAGTTTATAAGTTGGTTCTTGTAATTATTCATTGATATATAGTACTTGATTTATTTAAATTTAGATCAATCTCGTTATTTTTACCTGAGTTGAGATTTTCTACGTAAAATTCACGAATCTCTTATTGTATGTGATTGGATTAATTTTAATTATTTGCATTGCCTATGCTTAAAATAATTCAACAGGTGATATCATTTTCATTTCGCTGTATATAAATTAATTTAAATATTATTTTTTAGTCTTTTTACATAAAATAATTTTATATATTTTTAAAAAATATCATGACTTTTATTATACATAATTATTTTTTATTAAAGTTATATTTTAAAAATCTACCTGACAAAATCTATCAAATAAAATCAATATTAAATATAAAATAATGTAACATAAATTTTTGTAAATTATAATAACTTTTTTTGTGACTTGAAATTTTTTGAATGAAAGTTATTTTAAGTCAAATTTTTTGACTCGTTATTTTTTAGCTTAAAGTCACGCATGCAGTTCACAAAACAAATTTTTTTCTTTGTTTGGCTTAAAGCAAATTTAATCAAAAAGACTAGTTTAAAGTTAAGTAGCCAAATGAGACCTCAATGCAATAATTCGAACACAGAATTAGACACTTCTCTCTCATATATGCTAAATTCTATAATTTGTATAAAACTAACCTCATGTGAGAAAAGCCTGCATAAATCTATGTTCGGTGTTTGCGCACGTACCAAACTTGTACGAGCCCCCCATTTTTTTCTAGATTTAAAATGTACCTAAAAAAATAATTAGAATTATTAGTCTCATAAATTTCATTAAAAAATGTTATAAATGCTTAATTTAATCATATATTGATAAGTGCTCAAACAAATATATACTAGTATATAAAATGAAGAAATTTTATTTTAAATTAATAATTTATATTTAAATTATTTATATTGTAAATATGTTTATGTATTTATTGATATTTAATCGAGATAAATTTTTATATAAATAATTTTCCGTGACGGACTTCTAAAATAAATATTTCATATCATTATTATGGGCCACAAAAGAAAGTCATCATTTATGGAGAATTGATGCTAGGCTGAGGATCTTCGCCCTTTTTAGATACAGTGTATGGATGCAACAATACCACGTTGTTAGATATGTGACGTTTATATTAGATCGTATCATAATGATTTTTTTTTAAGATTTTACTTACTAACATTATTCATTTAAAAATTAAGCTGAATAAATATTATTAAGTGTTTTAAAAAAATATATTTATTTTTAAAGAACAAACGGTACAATTAATTTATTGTTAATCTTTCCAGCCATGTATTTTTATAGGGCATTTAAAATATATAATTAAATTAATTTTTTAAATTAATAATTTATACATTAATATCTACAAATTAAACAATTTAAGTCATTAATTAAAGTAAAACCCAATATAATCCCAAATAATCCAACAGCACTCCAACTACAGCAGAGAAAAGTTGAACTGATTCATTCTCTCTCTCTCTTTCTCCATCCAAAGTTTCTTGTTGCTTGTAAGAGATTATTTTTAATTTTTATTTTATAGCTTAGTAAAAAATTTTAAAAATAAATACGTTTACTTATAACTTTTATTTGTAATTAGATTTTAAATTAACACAAACAAATTTTATTATTTAAAGTAATAAATTTTAAGTGTGCCAAATCTTTATACATTTTGCTTAAATCATAATTATATATTTTAAAATATATTTTTTAAATTCATAATTTTAATTGGACCAAATATTCCTAATCGCATTCGAAAGTTTATGATGGAGCATTTGGTGGATACAAGCATTTAGTTAATTTATTTCATGCCACTCTAAACGCTACTGGTAATTGGCCTGTAAAGCTTGTTTTCACAATTAAGGATTTTTTTTTTGTAAGGAAGTAACAATTTTAAGGCAGAATTTTTTGGACTCATTTTTAAAGCGTAAATTTTTGAATACTTGTAATCATTCGTAAATTACAAGTATCGGTTAAGTCAAAGAGCTTTCAGAGGAAGTCGAACACAAGACTTTCGAGTTTACAACTAATTTTAGTGACGATCTTAAACTGCTGAGTTACCTTGACACATAAAATTAAGAATTTTTAGCATATGTAATAGTCCCAACCGTTTCAACATGATATGTTTTTTTTGGGTATTTTTAAAATCTTGTCCTTGTTTATAGGTTTTTAAGTGCAATTACTTTATACACGCTTAATGATAAAAAAAAAAAATTTAGATAGTATTATTTTAAAAGATAAAAAATAAATTTTAAACTTTTATAATATTGGCAGAAGGCTTTACTTTTTAATAATGTCAAACCAGGTACATTCAAAAATTAATTGTCTTCAATATTTTTTAAATAATATTTATGAAAAATGTAAAATACAAAATAGGGATTAAAAAGCCAAAAAAAACATGGAAATCAATCCAAAACGGCACCATTTTGGCAAAATTCTTGACAATTGCAAACCTGTTTGGTCATGTTTAAAGTAACTGGATTAGTAAGGTTCACATTCCCAATACTATTATTCTTGAAATATCAAATTATTCGGATTAAAAGTTCATATTTTTGTTTTGTATTTTGATTTTTACTTTTGAAAATAAATACTTATCCATGGCCTTAGTCCAATTTTTTGCTTGTTTTCATAAAAGATTAGATATGAATAATAATATTATGACAAAAATGCCATTGAATAAAAATATTATAAAACACACCTATTTAGTTAAAAATCTTTTGCTTAGTTAGCCAGCACATCCATTACATGTGGAAAAATAAGAGAGAAGCAAAAACAAGTTTAGAATAATTACTTATTTATTTATTTTAAATTGTTTTATTTTCATTTATAATATTTTTTTTTATATTTTTAAATCAAATATATTTTACTTTACTAATTCTCCTAATCAAGAATAATAAAAAATAAATAAAAAATATATTAATATATCATTTTCGTACTTAAATTTGAGAGTAAATTTATTATTTCTCAATTAATCACAATCCCATAACTTCTAATCCTATCTTCTCTTATTCATTGGTTGTCCCATGTTTATGGACTAACAAGTCCAACGGGTAAATAATTCGGTTGATTTTTCACAAAAACAAACATAGAAATTATGACATGATTGAAATTAATAGTTTAATCCGATTTTATTGTCCCGCACCGCAAACATTGCCATTGAGTCGTTTTGCCTGTTCCAGACCGAAAAAAAGCGCGAAATGCATTAAAAAGTTAATATGATTATGATTTTTCATAACACTAACCAAAAATAAGCTTTTTAAATGATTCTTTAGGCAAAACTTAATTGATTCTTTATCACCCTAAAAAAGAAATCTTGAATTTTAAAAAAATTCCCATGACTTTATCAAAAAGTTATAAAGCTAACATAGCATGTTTACAATTGCTTAAATTATGCATTTTAATTTTTATTTCAATAAAAAGTAAAATTATAGAATCAAGTGTGTTTTACTGTTTTAAGTTATAAATTCATAATTTTAATAAATATTTATAATTTTTGCTTAAAATTTTATTTATATCTTTTCAAGTATAATTTATAAATTTATAATTTTAGCTGCAACAAGCACCATCACAACTCATTTGATATAAAAGTAAAAACATTTTAAAATTAAAAATTAAATCAAAGTACTAATTTTAGTTATTCAAGTTCTTACTCTATTTTAAAAATTACAATACTCATACTTGATAATTTATTTACTATCAACAACAACAATATAGCTTATTAAAAGACTAAAAAGTTAATGTGACGAAAAATTAATAGGCTCTTATTAACAATTTATTTATTATCAATAACGGCAATATCCCTATTGTATTTTTTAATTTCTTGATTAATGTGACAAAGAATCAATAGGCTCTAATTAACAACTTTTGTTTTTTGATTTTTTGATTAAAAAGACTAAAAAACTAACATAGTTTATTTTACAAAAAAATAAAATAGCAAAACTAAGTAAAGGATTAAAAAGTTAAATCAAAACATTAGTTCATAAAATAATGTATTTAAATTTTTATCATTTTTAAAAGATAATAATATATTTTATTCATGACTTATTTATTATTACCATCAACTATATATAATCATAAACTTTAAGTACGTAGAAAAGCAAAATTATTCAATTTGAATAAAAAAGTAAAAAAATTAATTTTTTATTCGATTATTTAACTTTAAAAAATTAGTTTAAAAATTAATTATTAAACGACTTAATTTAAATCAAATTTAAGATCTTACCTCAAAACACAAAAAATATAAAAATTTAATTTTTAAACTACTTGCTAATCAGGCCAATTTTGTATTCAAATTATGCAGTTTCTTGGAGCAGCACGCAAAATAACCCGAAGGGGGAGCTGCAATTGTCTACTTCCCAAAACGATGCCGTTTTGGGTTATAAGTAGTAAGGGTGCACATGGATCGATTTAGTTTGATTCTATACTAAATTTATAATTAAATTAATTTTTATTTATTCTAATTTTTTGAATCCAGAATCAATTCAATTATATTGTAGAACTAAATCAAATCAATAAAAATTAGGTTAGTTCGGTTTGAAACTTCGATTCTATGAATTTTGAAATTTACTTTGCACGCATTAAAAAAAATACTATATATAAATTTTAAAATTTTGAAATAAATAATAAATAAAAGTTAACACTCATACATTATACTCAAAACATGAAATAAAAATTTTAAAAATTATTTTACAATTTAAGTAGTAAAAGAAATGACAAATATTTAATAAAAAATAAATAACATATAACAAATAAATAATAATTTATAATAATTATCTAATTTAACGACTTTTTTTTTAATTTGCATGACTAAATTTTTTTATTTTTTCTATATAAATTTTACAATAATTATATATGTAATCTAATGATTAATATTTGTGTATATATATATATATATATATAATTTTTGAATTGGTTCGGATTAATCTCAAAATAACCTACTAATCAAATTAATATTATTAATTTATTTTTTTAAAATTTAAAATTTAAAATATAATTAATTATTTATAAAAATTGAATCAATTTAATCCTTAAAAATTAAATTAAATTAAATTTTAAATTTTTTAAAATTTTTTGTGCAATCCTAATCAGTAGAATCTACTGGGACCACCTCGCAGCCGGCTGGCATACCCCGTCCCCACTCCTCTAGAAAGAGTAAGTGATTTCTACACGTGTCGATTAATGGAACGTCGACGCATCATTCGGCTTTTCTTTTTTTTTTTTTTTTGTAGAAAAAGAAGGCCAACGCGTTTTACTAAAGTCAACCTCCAACGACTAGTCTCGCCAAACACTCCGCCTTCGTTTGAACTTTGAACAATGGTTACAAAGTAATTTTATGTATAATAAAGTATAATAAAGTTTTTTTTTTTTTTTTATTTTTTATGTGTGTGATTTTAAAGTGATTTGAAAATTTATTCCATCAAACTTCAACGACCAGTCCCGCCAACACTCCGTTGTTTTGGTTTTTGACCCGTTTGTGAGTATGTATAATTATTACTTTTGGTAGAATTTTTACATTCGTGTTGTATTGTCTTATTTTATAATAAATGTTGCTTAATTTGTAGATGTAGTTTTATTTATTGATAAATTTCATAAATTATGTTTTTTTGAATGTGATCTTATTATTTTTTGTAGTTATTTTTCATTTTTTATCATAAAAATTGATACTAAAATCGTTGGTTGGTTCGAGTGATAGAGATCTATAATTGAAAAAGAAGAAAAGACAATATGAATCGAGAAATTTGATGGAACAAATTATTGGTATTAAAGGATAGAAATCAAGGATTTGTCTATAAAACGTAACATGCTGTTGTGCTCTAAATGAGTATGATTATCGAATATATTTTTTTATCGAATTCATTCACTATGTATAGAGTCTGTCGAGATTGTTATTCATATAAAATAATAAAGTTGATCTAATATTGTAGTTACGTAAATAAATTATATTTATATACAAATAATTAATAAATAAAGTTTTTAAAAAAATAATTTAACAAATGTTTCTCAAAACCATTTTTTAAAATATATTTTAAAATTATATCCATTAAAAGGTACATCAATGCATTATGCTTTTAAAGCACATCCTGCACCCGTTTTCTCGAAATATATCCCTAAATCTAAAGCACAAATCTTGAGCGCCTTGCAGTTCAGACATCGCAATTTTGCTCATGAATTGTTTTTTTCTATTTATTTATGACCTTTTTAAAAAGTGGCAAGTTTGGTTTAACTCTACCGACATAAAAGTGGTATTTTGTATTGCTTAAATTAACAGTTTATATATTATAATTTGTAATAAAAGTTATAAATATTTTAAAAAATTATAATAAATAATTAAAATTAATAATAAAAAAATAAAAACTACCGGTAATAACTTTAAAAGTAGTATTTTGTATTATTTAAATTAACAATTTATATATTATAATTTGTAATAAAAATTATAAATTTTTTTAAAAATTACAATAAATAATTAAAATTAATAGTAAAAAAATAAAAACTACAACTAATAATTTTACCAAACAACACGAAAAATAAACGTAAAAATTAGCAATGCCCTTATAAACTTGAAGATTTCACAGTAGACTATTATAACATGTTGGGATTCCAATTACTAATTTTTGTACGGAAAAATTAAGAAAATAAAAAACACAGATAGCAGACCGAGTTCGGCTTACATCTATTTATGTTTACTAATAAGACAAAATATATTTTGCTCATGTAATTATTAAATTTTATACAAACTGAATTTTTAGTGAATTTATAACTTCTTGACAATCCAAATACATATAAATTGAAAAAAATTATTATACAAACTATATAGAATACAAAGCATACTTTAGCCCAACGCAAAATAATGCCATGGCATTGCGAGTTTATTTTCTTTTCTATTAAATTTGTTTTCTCAAGGTAAGGCTCTTAGGTTTTGGTAATTTGTACATTGTTATAGCTATGCCCTGATTGATAAGTAGATTTTTTGGTAGTTGTAGTCAAAAAAAAAAAAAAAAAAAGTCAACATAAATTGTTTGGTAAGAAAAAAAAATTAAATTAAATAAAACACTAATATGTAAGATACTTTAATTAAACTATCATAATATTTTAAAAGATAATAATATTCTTATTTAATAACTTATTTTCTATTAATACCAAATATATATAATCATAATAATCAATTATATCGAAACTAATACTGTTGAATTTAAATAAAAAGTAAAAAAAAAAAAACTTTCTTTCTAATTAACTAACTTTTAAAACATTGGCTTAAAAACCGATTTAACAAACAACCTACTTTCAATTTAAATAATTTTTTTAGCTAAAACCAAAAAAACAATTTAAATAATTTTTTTAGCTAAAACCAAAAAAATAAAAATAAAAGCTATTTTTTAAACTAATTACAATCAGGCTTTCAATGATGATTTTAAAAGGCTCAACTGCCGTAATGCTTATTGGCCCGTGACTTTGAAACGAAAAAACTATCAAAATCACATTTAATTCAAAAAATGTTACCAACTTAATGGAACTTGGTCCAGATAGCGTTGGAAAAGATTTTAATAGGCTTGAACTTATTAACTTATTTAATTTTATAAAAAAAATTTTAGTGAGTTTTTTTGGTCGTTTAATCAAATTATTATATTTTTTTGACTTATGTTATTGAGGTAAGTCGAAAAACTAAATTTTTTTGATTAAAATATAATTTTTTTTAGAAAAGACAAAAATAAATAAAAATAAATTAATAAATTAAATTTTATATTACTTAAGTTAAAATAAATAAAAATAAATTAATAAATCAATAAATAGCATTTACCCAAACAAGACCATAATAAGTTGGTTTGCCTCAACCGCTGTCAAAACAACCACCAGAATCATTATTATATATATAGGCCTCGTTTGGTTAATTGAGTTTATTAATTTATTTAACTTATAAGTCAAAAATAAGTTACGTTACCTAAACAAACTAAATAAGTCAAATTTTAAGCAAATAAGCTAATAAGCTAAATAAGCTAAAAATTACCCAAATAAAATGACTTATTTAAACAAATAAGTCAAAATAAGTCAAATAAACAAAAAATAAACTAAACAAAATAACTTATTTGTGTCACCTAAACAAAATGACTTATTTATATTTTAACTTATTTACTAATAAATAAATAAATTAATAAATTAATCACCCAAACAAGGCCATAAATTTAGTTATGTCCACAATTTACTTGATCCCAACATAAAAATAAAACTTCGTAAATCACTGCAGTTTTATATTTTTAGTTTTTTTTTCCTGATAATTTTTGATCTAGCTTCTAATTTTTTTGTTTTTTTGTTTGAATCACTTTAACGAGGGGACCCAAAAAAATTTTAAAAATTAATTAAATGACAAAAATAAATAATATAAAATTAAATAATAAAAATAAATAATATAAAATTTAGCTTAATTAGATTATTTTAACATTTTTTTGTCTTTTAAATATGTTGTCAAATTATTATTTGTTAACTAAATAATATTCTTGGAGCTTTTATACGAGGCCCATAATTATTCCTACACTTTTATGTAAGATATTTTCAAGTGCAAAAGCGAGTATTTTGGTACGTAAACGGTACCAACATCAATTATAAAACCGTCGTACCACAATGTTGATAATTCTTTTTATATTAACTAATTTTTAAAGATGAGTTTTACTAATTATTATTTTCACAAATGTTAATAATAATATTATTTATATAATTATCTATACACTTTTTATTTGTTGTTTATTTTCTAGTTAGATGGTTATCATTATTTATTATACAATATCATATCGACCTATTAATAGGGAATAGATAAAATGCTTAGAGGGGTTTTTTGGCAAAGTTATTGTTAGTAATTTTTAGCATTATGTTACTAATTTTAACTATAAGTTATAAAATTTTCAAAACACTTATAACTTCGACAACAACTTATAAATATATTTTTTTCTATTTCAGTTACAAGTTATAATTTTTTTTGTCAAATATTCACAATTTTTACTATAAATTATAATTTATAAATTAATAATTTTAACAATACTAAACACTATTTTACACAAATAATGAGTATGACATCTCATGTTTTTTATGATCACATTTAACATTTTGCTGACAACATCTCGTGCGTTAATATTTACATTATTAAATATAAAATAAAATATGTAAAACATAAATAAATAATAAATTTATAAAATGATATAATCATCACTTATAAAATATCACATCATCTATTATTTAAATATAATTATTAAAATAATTATTGTGGTGTTACTCAAAAGTAATTTAACTTACTGTTTTGATTCTTTACATTTAGTATTTTGTCAATTTGCTTATTAATAAAAAATAGGTATTGAAAATATCATATCAGTTATTCTGCACTTCTTTTTTATTTTTTTTTTAAATTATGCTTTTAAAAGTCAGAAGTTACTCATTGACATTTATCAAATAAGATTTATAATATTAAATTATATAAAAATAAAAAATATATAATAACTCCTTTTTAACTTAAAAGTGCGTGATTTATAATCTCATTACCTTCCGGCTTAAATCATTTCAACCTATCTAAATTTCTAATTTTTATGTCTCCTTCAAATGTTGCCAAACTAATTTTTTGCCTTTTTGATTTAGGCTTTATGTGGAATAAATTTTTTTGTCTTTTCATATAAAGTGTTTTTTTAATAATATTTTATCAAAAATATTATATTTTTAGATTAATTTTGAATCACGAGTTGAAAAAAATAAAAAATTTAAATAAAAAAAGTCAAAAAAATCGACAAAAAGGCAATCCCAAATGGAAATGTCTAATCTCTGGTCCGAGAAGGAAGTTATTGATCCGGTCATAACATTTTTTGGTCTAGTATCTATTTTAATGATTTGAAGTATTTATTTTATTATTTTTAATATAAATATTATTATGATAAAAAAATAAAGTTAATTAAATATTATAATTTATCTTAATAAATTATATTTATGTTAATAAAATAAATAGTAAATAAACATTACAGCTTCTATTTTTATTAACACAATGTGATATGTTAAGACAATTAACGATATCTTATTAACTTAATTTTTTATAATAATATATATATATATATATTAAAAAAATAAAATAAATAATTCAAATAATCAAAATAAATTAATTTTAAATAAAAAAATGATTCGGAGAAGCCAAGCCTATTTTAAGCATGTGTTTGGACTAATTTATTTTTAAATTTTTTAACTTAAAAGTAAAAAAAATCAATTAATTTGACTTATTAAGTTTTTTTTCTCACTTTTTTTACATAATTTAATATTTATTTTTTACAAAAAAATCAAAAAATTTAAAAATTATTTAAAAAAACTAATCCAAACATATGGTAAATATTAACTCCTAAAACCGATCTTTAAATCGGGTTACCGAAATTCTAAAAAAAGGTACACAAACAGCAAAATTGGGAACTCTTAACTGTTCTGAAATTTTATCAGGAGAAGTTTATGTACGTCAGCAACACTGATCTCTCCTTTTTTGGGTATCACCGTCGGGAGAGGGACCTTGACCCAAGTACAACAGGAGTGTTGTAAGATTATTTTACATTTTAATTTAAATTTTATAATTTAATTAAAATTATTTATTATTTAATATTTAATAAATATTTAATACGTGTAAAAATTTAAATTAATCAGACATTGTTATTCATATTATTGAATCATGTTTATTTTCAAATAAAATAATTAATTTATAAAATTTTAAAATTAAATGTGTACCAATCATATACATAATGATCAATTAACTTATTTATATATATAAATTAAATACTTATTAAATATAAAATAATAAATAATTTTAATTAAATTATAAAATTTAAATAACAGCTCAAAATACCCTCACAACAAAATCTTACTATGCCTTGGGGCAACAGTAAGCTGCACCCATTCCCATCTGTTACGCGTTCCTATACGATTTTTTTTCAATTCTTTATTTAACAGTAAAAAGTTGTTGATGCAATTTGTAAATCATTAAATAAAAAATTACAAAAAAAAAAACATATCAGAAGATTTAAATCTGTTATATTACTATTTTATTTGTACAATATTTTTGTATAATAATTAAAAAAATATTATTTTAAACAAGTTTTTATTAAAATAATGTGAATTTAATAAATTTTAAAACTTATATTTTATTAATATAATATCATTTTAAACCGTACATGATACGCTGCATAGCATAGGTGCAGGTTGCTGCTGCCCCATGGCAAGCAGGACCCTGCTGTGAGGTTAATTTGGCATCAAAATAAATTTTATAATTTAATTAAAATTATTTATTAATTTATATTTGATAAATTTTTATTTTATATAAAAAAATTAAGTTAATTAAAAATTATTATACATATAATTAGGGCTCATTTAACTTGTATTTTATTTTTAAAATTTAAAATTTAATTATTTTATTTAAAAATAAATATAAATCAATTATATAAATAATAATATCTAATTAATTTAATTTTTTTACACATAAATATTTATTAAATATAAAATAATAAATAATTTTAATCAAACTATAAAATTTATTTTAAAATTCAAATAATCCTGCTGTGTCAGGAACCCCTCTCCCCATAGCATATCCTCTTGTCTCCATCCTCACACCCACACGTGAAAGTTCCAGCGGTAAAATCGCGTCCGAAGCCCTCTCCTCCACTCTATTTAAGAGGAGCTGCCCTGCGGAGGACAAAGAATAGTCAACCAATCAACACCCACACCAGAGACCGAATCGAAAGCTTACAAGTTTCATCCCCCCATTTTTTCTTCTTTATATAAATCTTCTTAGAATTCGGATTATCTCCGTTCGATCTCTGGGAGATCCGAACCCCCCATGCCGGAGATCGATAATGTTCTCCACACTTCCACAGTATCCACAATGGACAACGCTTTATTCGGAAAATATGAGCTCGGAAAACTTCTCGGCTGCGGAGCCTTCGCCAAGGTCTACCACGCCAGGAACATCGCCACCGGCCACAGCGTCGCCATCAAGGTCATCAGCAAGAACAAGATCACCGGCACCCACCTAATGTCCAACGTCAAGCGCGAGATCTCTATCATGCGCCGGTTGCGCCACCCCAACATCGTCAAGCTCTTCGAGGTTCTCGCCACCAAAACCAAGATCTACTTCGTCATGGAGTTCGTCAAGGGCGGAGAGCTCTTCGCCAAGGTCTCCAAGGGCCGGTTTACAGAGGATCTCAGCCGTAAGTATTTCCAGCAATTGATCTCCGCCGTTGGGTACTGCCACTCCCGCGGCGTCTTCCACCGCGATCTGAAGCCGGAAAACCTCCTCCTCGACGAGAACGGCGATCTGAAGGTCTCCGACTTCGGGCTCAGCGCGGTCACCGATCAGATCCGGCACGACGGTTTGTTACACACGCTGTGCGGCACGCCGGCTTATGTGGCTCCCGAAATTCTCGCGAAGAAAGGCTACGATGGTGCGAAGGTGGACGTATGGTCATGCGGAGTCATCCTATTCGTGTTAGCGGCTGGTTATCTACCGTTCAACGATCCGAACCTCATGATGATGTACAAGAAGATCTACAAAGGAGAGTTTCGGTGCCCTAAGTGGATGTCGTCTGATCTCAAAAAATTCATCTCTCGCCTCCTCGATTCGAATCCCGAGACGAGGATCACCGTTGATGAGATCATCCGCCATCCCTG
The DNA here is from genome assembly GCA_034768845.1 of Heliamphora exappendiculata. Classification (NCBI taxonomy): domain Eukaryota; kingdom Viridiplantae; phylum Streptophyta; class Magnoliopsida; order Ericales; family Sarraceniaceae; genus Heliamphora; species Heliamphora exappendiculata. Next base: position 8,285,476 of record JAOTRH010000006.1, on the reverse strand, counting down.
GTTCAAAAAAGACTACAAGGAGATCAACTTCTATGAAGAAGAGATCGATTTCAAGGCCGAGTCCAACAAAGAAGACAGTGCCGGTTCGCCCCTAAACGCGTTCGACATAATCTCGTTCTCCTCCGGGTTGAACCTGTCCGGGTTATTCGATGACTCGGTTGTCGGCCGAGACCGTTTCGTATCGGCCGAGTCGCCGGAGAAAATCATCGATAAAGTTGAATCGGCGGTAAAGGCTGACAACGTCGGAAGGTTGAGCAGGAAGAAGGAATGGGGAGTGGAGTTGGAAGGGCTGAATGGTAATTTCACGTTTAGCTTGGAGCTTCACCGGTTGACCGACAGTTTGGTAGTTGTGGATGTTAAGCGGACAGGTGGCACTGCTTGCTCGTACAACGAGGTGTGGGCGAATAAAATTAAGCCACAGCTAATTTGCACCGAAAGCGCCGGTATCCGGTAATTAAACTTCGTGGCAATCTTATCGCCGATTATCATTATTCGGCTTAGTTTTGTGTTTGTTCTTTGAATCTGTAAGTTAAATAATAACCTGGTTCTGATGAGATCATTTGTCTTAAAAATTTTCTTCAAGTCCCACCGGATCGGGTACTTAAAATTAGATCCGATGATTTATATCTATCAAGACGACAAATATAGATTTGGGTGCCGGGGATTTCCCTCAATCCCTGCCCGGACTAGTATCTTCTTGTATCTGTATATTTTACATTACATGTTCTAAATGTAAGGGCACAGATTTAAAATACTGAATTAATTATAAATCAGTCAATTTTACTCAAAAGAATGTGTTTTGTTCTAAAATAAAAAATAAAAGCACCACATATTTTTATCCGTAAGAATTATTAATTGTGATTGATTTCGTAATTGAAATATGTGTACTTACTTTTATATCATTTTTTTCCGTATGTTGTAGACAAAGACAAGCAAAAAAGATGAAAAGCCAGTTGGTATTGGTGTAGTTTAATGTGTTGGAATGTTTGAGTTTGTTTGATGTGTTTGAATAAATTTGTTTTGTTTGGTTGTGCTTATTCTTGGATTTCTTTCTATTTAATAGCTGTAATAAACTATATGCGCGTGGTTAAGGGGTGGGTGAATGATTGAAGGGAGCTATAATCACCCAAACAATATATGAAGTATATTCTTAATGCACAGAGTCGTGGCAGATTGAACTCTAGTTTGTATATTAATGACGACTTGATTCATTGAAGTCGGCCAAATGTGTAGAGTACGATTTGGTTTTTGCCACTTATTTGTTTTAGAAGTTTCATCCCTTTCTTACAAATTTTATATTCTTAATAGAAAACAAGCAATAAATAAGCTACGCCAGTTATTTTTAAAAATAAATTTAATTTATTAAAGTATTTTAATAATATTTGATTAACTTAATTATATTCATTTATGATGACAAAAATATAAGGCATGGTCTATTCTTGCATGCTTGTTACATATAGATTGGTTTTTGTAATACTTCATCTTACATTATTAAAAATAAATAAAAATTAAATTTAATATATAAAAATTTTTAAGAACTACTTCAAAAAAAACTAGAAAATCATCGGGAAAGTTGAGTCGGCGGTGCAGGCTGACAACGTCAAAAGGTTGAGCGGACTGGTGTTGGAAGGGCTGAATGGTAATTTCTTGTTTAGCTTGGAGCTTCAAAGGTTGACCGACAGTTTGGTAGCTGTGGATGTTAAGTGGACGGATGGAAGTGCTCGCTAGTACAAGGAGGTGTGCGCGAATAAAATCAAGCTACAGCTCATTTGTACCTCGAAAGTGTCTGTTCTCGGTAATTAAATTTTGCGGCCATCTTATCACCAATTATTATTTTTTGGCTTAGTTTTGTGTTTATTCTTTTAAGTCTGTAAGTTAAATAATAACTTAGTTCTAATGAGATTATTTGTTTAAAAAATTCTGTTCGAATCCTGTCGGGTCGAATACTTGAAACAAGATTTGATAATTACATATCTACCAAAATGACAAATATAAATTTGGGTGTCGGTTTTCTCTCAATTCTTACACGGACTATTAGCTTCTTGTATATGTACATTTTGAATGGTCAAAATGTAAGTACACATATTTAGAATACACAGTTAATTATAGATTACTTAATTTTACTTACAAGAATGTGTTTTGTTCTAAAAAAAAGTAAACGGAAACATATTCTTATAAGTAAAAACTACTAATCTGTGATTGATTCCGTAATTAATTTGACTACTTGGATTTTTTTGTGTGTGTTTTGTAGATTGACAGCAAAAAAGAAGAAAAGCCAGTTGGTATTGTTATAGTTTAATGTGTTGGAATATTCGAGTTTGTTTGATGTGTTTGAATAAATTTGATTGGTTTGGTTGTGCTTATTCTTGGATTTCTGTTCATTTAATAGCTGTAATAAACTATAAGCGTGTGTTTAAGGTGGTTGAATGATTGAAGGGAGCTATAATCACCCAAAGAATATAATTATTAAGGTGAAGTATATTCTTAATACACAGAGACGTGGCAGAACTTGAGTTTGTATTTTAACGCTCACCGAATTCATTGAAGTCCGCCAAATGTAGAGTATGATTTGGTTTTGTTTTAGAAACTTCGTCTCTTTCTTAAAAATTTTATATTCTTGACAAATTTAATTTATTAAAGTATTTTAATAATATTTTATTAACTTAATTATATCAATTTATGGTGATAATAATATAAGGCGTGGCCTATTCTTACATGCTTGTTAGATATCAGTAATTCTACGCTCCCAAAAAAAAAAAAATCAAAAAATGTGTCGAGAAAATTATTGCCTTGCTTTTGTGGGTTCCACGTTCACTAATTAATTATTATTATTATTAACTTTTCTCTTTTGCCTCAGTTTTTGGAGTCAAAAATACCATTTTTTCCAATAATACTATAAATTTAGTAAATATTTTCAGAAATTTACGTAAAATTTAAAATTATTAGTTTATATTTATTTGTAATATGATTGATACAACACACAATTAAATTTAAATTTTTTTATTTTAAATTTAAAATAATTTTCTAAATTCTTTTTTAGAGATTTTAGAATTACCGTTTTTTTTTTCTCTTTTATGATGATCAGATCCTTTGCCTTCCACCTAGACACTCCTAGGCTATTTTTGACGCCAGAAGCAGTTCCACGTTCACTTGTTTTGGTCTCTCGCATTGGCACTCCATTTGCGATAATTATTTATTTATTTTATTTATTTTTTATAATTTATTTTATTATTTAAATAAATTATTATTATACATTTTAATTCTTCTAATCGAGATAGATCCAAAAAAATAAATTTTTTCAACCAAAATATATATTTTTTTAAAACATTAAAATAAACAAAAATAAACAAATAAACGTAGTTTTATATTGATTATTTTTACTTTTAGTGAATTTTTCTTAATATTTTGATCAAATATAAAAAAATGGACAAGAAAAAGCAAATAAGAAAAATTTTTCTTTATTGTATTCTTTTTTGAACTTTATTTCAATTTTTGAAAGGAGAAAAAAATTACTGAAAAGTGATATATTTTTATATATGTTTTTTATAGTTGATCAAAATATCAAATAACTAATTTTTATTTCATTTTTTGATTAAAATATAAAAAAGGTTATTTTTTCATTTTTTGAAAAAAAATGAAATCTTTTTTTCTCTTTTCATTTTTTGATCAAGTATAAAAAAAAGTAAAAAAATAAGCAAATAATCAAAAAATTTCTTTATTGTTCTCTTTTTTGAATTTTTTTTTATTTTTTTGACTATTTTTTAAATTTTTTCAAATTGTCTTGACGAGATGAACTAAAAAAATAAATCTTTTTGAATAAAAATATTTTAAAAAATTCACAAAAAAAAATAATCTATATAAAACGTAACTTATTTGTTTATTTTTATTTATTATAATTTTTTTTAAAAAATTATAATTTGGTTAAAAAATTATATTTTTAATTCGTCTTCATTGATGTGTCAAAAAAGTATAATAGTAATTTACTTAAATAAAAAAAATTATTAAAAATAAAAAAATTAAAATAAATAAATAAGTACCAAATGGAGGGCCAATCGGGAAACCAAAACAAGTAAACGTGGAACTGCTTCTCGCGTCAAAAACAACCTAAGAGTGTCTAGGTGGAAGACAAAGGTATATGATCATCATAAAAGAGAAAAAAATAAATGAAACTTTTGGCGCCAAAAATTGAAGCGGAAGAGAGAAATTAACAATAATAAACTTTTGGTTTTTATCATCTCATTTTCGTTGGTCCTTTGCCCATATCCCAAGACATGTTAATTTTCACTTAAGGATCAGTTTATTTCGATGTGGTAAAATATTTGATTTTTTTGTGTTTAATTTAATAAAAATAATGTAAAATATTTTATTTTATAATACTAAAATTAATATACAAAAAAGACGTAGACTATATTATAATAGTACTAATAACAACGATAGAAATAGTTGTGATAACGTTGAGGGTCAGAGGTTGGGAGACAAGGGCCAAAGAGCTCGAGAGTCAAGGGAAACTTAGGATTCTGGGTTAGGTCGAGGGTCGGGATATGAGTAGTTAAAGTCAAGAGTTCAAAAATTAAGAGTTAAAAGTTGTAGATCATGAGTTAGGATTCGGGGTTAGGGATCTAGGGCCTATGGTTAGAGACTGGGATTTAAGGGTCGGGATTGGGTAGGGGTTAAGGGTTAAGAATTAGGGGTCATGGGTCTATGGGACTTTGGGGTCAGGTTGGGGTTGGGGTTGGGGTTGAGTCAGGGACTTTGGGGTCAAAAATTCGGTGCTTGGGTTTAGGATTGTGGTTTAAGAGTCGAGGTTCAAGGTCGGGGGTTTAGAGATTCGAGATCAAGGGTTGGGGGTCAAGAATCGAGGATCGGGGTTGTGGTCCACTAACACTACAAAAAAATGCATTATTAGCGACAAGGTTTGCCAAAGCAAGTCATTTTTAGTAGGTAAAAGTAGGTATTTGGCAATGAAAAAACAAATGCGTTGGCAAAAATTTGTAAACTGATCCTTCTTAGTGACGAAGAACTTAGACGTCAACAAATGTTGTTAGGAAAAAAATGGCGCCAAAAAATATTTCTTACTAATAAAAGAAAATTTTTTACTTACAACTTTTGTTATTTTCAGCGACAAATAAAACGTTGGCAAAAGAAAAATGTATTATCGACGAGTTTTGTACATCGACAAAACTCGAACACATTTTAGCTAACATAAATGCGCTCGGGCAGATTCCGACTAGATTTGAATTAGGCGTTGGAGAGTGTGGTTGGGGACGAAGTCTTTAGTGTGGATGACCTGCATCGTGGCTGGACACGTGTTGTTGCCGCCGTCGAGCCACCGTTGGATGCTGGACCGGTCGTACGTCACGCCGGTGCACAGCCTCATGGTGGTGGTGGTTTAGGGTGGATTTCACGGTGGGTTAACAAATGAAACGACGTCATTTTGGTACCAGCCTTTATTAATCCCAAATGCCCTAATTTCATTCTCAATATCTCCTCTCAAACATGAAGTTCCCAATCTAAGAAGTGCGTTAACGCCTAGCCTCTCCCATGCCACTACCACAACTAGTCGATGGCATTGCCGCTCACCAGGTATCTTGTTTCCCCTCCCCTCTCTTCCCACTCTCTCTCTCTGCACCAGGTATCTCCTTCCATCCCTCCCACCCATTCTCTC
>JAOTRH010000006.1:8261846-8279711 GCA_034768845.1 Heliamphora exappendiculata | reverse complement strand
CCCCCCCTTCTCTCTCTCTCTCTATCTGGAAGAAAGAGAGCGAAAATGTGCCCTCTGAGACTGATTTTGATCTTCCTGTCGGCTACGCTTGCCGGGTTTTTCGTTCTGAAGAATCTCAAATCGCAACCCGAAATCCGTGAAGACATTTCCGAGGATTCTTTAAATCCTGCTTCTGACTCCTCCACTCAAGCCGCTTCGCTCAATCAATCCTCCAAGGTTCCAATTTCTCGAATTCTCGTTGATTTCTAGGGTTTCTTTTCTATTTCTCTTGTTTTTCCCCCTTTTCAAATGTCTCCGACTGTAAAATTTACCCGAATTTGATTTTAACATTGATATGCTATTCTTTTGTGTGTGAAATTGCAGGTTTGGGGGGCAATCGGGACGGGGTTCTGGACCTGCGTGGACATGGCAAGCGGCCGTTATCTCTGGAGGAATTTGGTGTCATCTTCTTCTTCGTCTTCATCTTCCAAGCGCTTTAATTGATACGTTAGAAAACCTCTTCTTGTAATGCCATCTCTCGTTGCATTTGTTGCTTCTATACCCTGTTGGAATGTACACATTTAGAATGTATTTCAGCTTTTTATTTTGTTAGCAGCTTATGATGCGACTCTCAATCGACGCTGTACTGGCTCTCTGCCTAAATCGCATCGTTGTAGAGTTCTATGCTTTTGTTTCTTTCCCCATTTAGAAAAAGGCATGCATTTTCTGGCAATGTATGTCTGATTTCCTTGTGCGCTGTCTGGTTACAATTTGTTTGTGGTGCTTGTATTTGAATTTGATAGAAATATCTTCATAAATCATAAGTCACAATATGTGCATGTATGCTTGTATGGATCCTAAAAGACTTTATTTTATGGTTATGGGCTTGTGAAGGTGAAGATGGGAACTTCTTTCTCTCACAATTGGATGCCAATTGCTAGGGTAGTTGGCCATTTTTCGGATCTTGACAAGACTGCCGAAGTTTGTCTTTTCTGTTTTGGGTGTGGATAGTTCTTAATACTTTCTCCTCTCAAATTGATCCAAGATGCCTTTTCGTTGCTGCTTGAAGGTATATGATCTCTTGTGTTTGCCCCTTTTACCTTATCACTTCACCTAAGCACTTTTCTTAAATTTGAGCATTTGTGTGTTTGTCTAAATTTCTCGTTTTTGTCCTCCGACAATCCCTAGCACTCGCAAGGCACTCAAGCACTTCTGATCCAGAAGCCAACGCTTGTTAGGCGCTCATGGAGTGCTCGACCACTATTTTTTGCATTGCCTTTTTTATGTTTTCCAGAAGTTGGCACTTGCAAGGCACCCTTTGACCATCCCTTGGTCCATTGTTGAGCATTTATGGTGGCTGCTAGGGTTTCACATATAGCCTATCTGAACCATGCATCAAATCTCTCATTTGTAGCAATCTAAGTGTAAAGTGTGTTCAATCCTTGTCTAGAGCGTAATCATACCTTAGATTGTGTAACACATCCAAACTACATTTTCAAATACACTCTTTCATCTCTCCTACTTTTGTGTGATTCACTTCGGAGCCATTCTCATATGGAGATTGAGATGATAAAGATCGTGGAAGCCAATGGTTCTAATTCCTCTCTGTCTTGGGTTTTGTACCTTTTGATTTTTAGTGTAACTTTTTGTCGGTTCGTGTTTTAGTTGTCATCCGATGGATAAACCCTTGGGTTTTCACGTTAACCAATGTTAGATGCTAATATTGATGTCACTGACTCACCAGATATCTGTTAATGGTTACCCAGCTAAATTTGTGGGCACTAGCACTCTGGCACAGTTGGAGAATATTTGACTAATATCTTCTATACAAATTACGTTCCTTAAACAAGCAGATTTTGGTTGCACTACATAAGGTTCTATCTTAACTATCTCACTTGATATGAGTCATGACTATTTCACTCTTAACTTACTCATAAAAGAGCTTTTCGTACGTTTTCTTCTTAAACAAGGAAATGCTAAGCAGTATGATTGTGTTCAATATAATATTTGACAGAAGATCTGTTGATTGGAAATTTTAATTTTTTACTTAATATTTGGCATGAATATTTTGAGAAAATGTTTGTCTGGTTGGAGCTTCAGATTTTTTTTTTGGTGGAACAAAAAAATCTTTAGTTGTGGACATGGTCAGTCATTGGCGTGAATGTTTTCATTACCTATTTCACCTAACGATATTTGTTTGTTAGTACAGTTGTATTTCAGTGGTTGAGCAGCAAGTGTTTTAAGCTGCATTCAATCAAAGCTCACATTTTGATAACAGCAGTTATTTTATATAGACATCTTATAGTTTAATAGTCAAATGCATCTTCATGCATAAAGAATAATCTCCAACATTAGGCTTTAAAGCTAAATTCTCACGCTTTAAAATCAATTCTTACTTCTTTACACGCACACTCTTACAATGCCTTACAGTAATCAAATAGTCGTTTTTCTCACGACCGGGAGTTCTGACGGTACCGCAACCTCGCTCATCAGTGCACCTCTATGGTGGTGTTGTAATGAGGACAACTCTTTACAAGAGCACCCATTTGGGGGGAGGGCAAAAAAAGCAAAGAACACCCATTATAGAGCAAACTACTCCAGCATAGTCCGCAACAACTTGGACCGGTTACCTGCATGGCCTTGGCACTCGGCTAGTTTGCCATTCATTATATAAGGTTATATATTGTGTTTTGCTGCTCTGTAGTTTTGGATCTTTTTCTTCATGTTAGTGCTCATTAGGAAAGATGTAACCAGAATTTATTATGCATTTAGCTTACACGCAACAAACAAAAGGATAGATGGAGCACCTAAGTGATGAGGTAGAGATTAATGATGAAGACAGTGATGACATTTCATGTGATTTGCAAGACGATACGTCTAGATCAACTGACAATTCTTGTTTTAAATTTGTGTCAGCATATCAATGTAATAACTAAGGTAGTCCATTACTTTGGATTGCTTGGAATGTACTAGGGATGAACCCATCTATTTGAAACGCCAAGGATTTTTTTTATAGAAGTTCCTTTGGACTGCTAAATGCATTGTAATATTGCCGGTGGTTTGCATTGGTCGGTGTCCTGAATACGGAGGTTGTAATACCATGAAATAGGCACATTTGCTTAGTTACTTCAGTGTCTTAAATTTTATCTTGGTTCTTTTGTGGTTGGAATACAGTTATATTAAGGTTGTTCTAGGCCAATTTTTGACTTGTGGTGTCATGTAATGGGAATTTTATTTGAATGGCTGAAATTTTATTTGAATATGTGATTGTAGCGTTTGTTTGGTATTCACATAGTTTCTCTGTGGAGTTGTCAAATACTGCAGGAATGAATGTCATTGCTCTGCAGGTAGTTGAAAACTGATCAAAAGATGTTTGAGACTCCAAATGCTCTTTTCCAGAGTAGACCCTTAATATTTGATGTCTAAAGTCTTAACTGTCAAAGCTATTTACGAAGACTTGGACTGCTAATAATCTGTACTATCGTTGCTAAACTTCTAAAATTATATGGGATGCAACTGAAACTTCTCGAATTTATTGGTTTAAGAAATACTGGTATACTAATTTCCATTTGAGTTGTTGAGATCTTTATATTTCATGGTTAAGTTTGCAAACTAGGTATATTGTGACTTCCGCTTAATGGCAGTATATTTGTTATTGCATGCAGGGAGGATGCTACAACTCCTTTTGATACTAAGATAATAAAGTAGTTCATAGAAAGTTGATTTGATTTTTGTACTCTAGGATGCATTTCCTTGGTTTATGGAAGTTTGACAAGTCCAAAACCTTACTAGAAAGTAACATTTTTGTAGGAAAAATGCGTTTGTAGGAAAACCTTACGTACCTTAGCTGGCGTGGTGTCAAATATTACTAGTAGTTGTTACTTGGCCTGTGTGTGTATATATTCTATTTTATAGTCTCCATGAATTATCATCCATCTTGTCAAACTGATTCGGATTCAACTGGTTGCTATTTTTTTTTCCCTTTCTCTGCAAGTTAAATTGTTTATCACCTGGTACAGTCCCTTTGGCATCAAAATGCAAGGTGCTCTTATCCTGGATATGCAGACTGGGACATTGGATTGGAGGAGAAACCCTAATAATGCCCCATCTTTCTGACAATTAGCTATTTACTTTCATGATGGTGGAGGGTATTGGGGAGTGCCTCATATTCTTGTAAATTGTCATACGTTTGGTGAGATCTAGATACTTTCCATTTCTGGAAGGTCTCTTTTTATTTGTTTTAGTGTTCATGCTAGGTTTAGTTTTGAACCGTTTATATTAGAGTTTATCGATAAAATTATACATACAAAATGAGTTGATGATCGAACATCGATAATTATATGGTCGGATTGCCTTGGTACTAAAAAAAGCATACTCGTTAATTTTTTTATAGTATAAATGTGATCTAAGTCATACGGCGATTGGTATCCGATTAATTTTGATTTTTCTCTGCATAATATTTTGTAAACTTACAATATGAATAGTTCGGATCATTATATTAGTCCTACTATAAGCACCATAACAAAGAAATTAGAATGTAAATCTCCCTTGGTGATACTCCCCTCTTGTAAGATCACCCCATCCTGTATTGCCACTACCCCGATCTAGTTATTTATTTATTTATTTTTATAACTCGAGGTATTTGAGTTATTTTACGCTTTTCTAAACAATTATTGGGCACTAATCATATCGTCTACTAACGAGGAACTTAATTAAAGCCGAGGCAAAGCTTAACTTTGCCATAGCATTCAAGCAGCAAACATCTATGGTTACTTGGCTTTGCTGAGTTCTAACCAATTTGTGGTGAAGTTGATTGTAATTGTTTGATGATTAGGGTAATGGGAATTTTCAATGAAATGATCTTTAGAGTATGTGTGGCCAACCGATCTATCTTTGCTCATATTTAGTTTAGTCTCCGTTTGGAATAAATTTTTTATAAGTTTTTTTTTTTTAATAAAGATTTTAATGCAAACATAAATAGGTACATTTTTAAGTTTCTTGTCGTAAGTAAGAAATTAGAACGGTAAAAAAGTGTCGAAAAAAATATTTAATTAAGACAAAAAAAAATTCTAAACGTCTCAAAATAAAGTTTTTTTTTCTTTTTTTCTTTTTTCATATTTAGTGATTTCTTTCAGGTTTAAAAAATTATTTTTTAGATTTTTTGTAACTATAGTAATTCTTAAGAAATGGCCAAAATATAAGACTACAAAAATACCAAAACAAAAAATAACAAAAAAGCCTTAGAGACGCTACACCAAATAGAGCCTTAGCTCTTGTTTGGGATGTATAAAAAAGATAGACTATTTTTTGGATAACAATTAACAAAGATAGAGAAATCAAATTTTATGTCATAAAATCAATGTTTATGTCATACTTGTTTGCATGGTAAAAACGTTAGCAATTTTTTATTTCTTTTTTTCAAGAAAAACAGTCTGTTTACAACCCATACAATTTTTTTTTTAAAATAAAATGATTCTAATACATTCAATACAAAAGTTAACTCTATTATCAAGCATTAAAAAAAATATTGTGCTGTTATTCCAAAATACTCCAAGCAAAGACATATTAAACATTTTAATAAAAAATTATCTTAAATAAATTGTTTTAAATAATCTAGTTTTTTTTTCTTTTTTCTTTTTAAAGAAAACCATATCTCTTAAAAGTAATTTTTTTAGTCTAAGCTTTTGTTTGACATTTCTAAAAAGTTAATTTCTTGTGGAAAAAAAGATTAGCATTTAAGCGAAAATATTTGGCATCTTTAAAATGCTCATAAATTTTTCTTTTTACTTATTCTTTAAAAAAAAGACATATACACATATCTCATACTCTAAATTAAAAAACCAATAGTCGTGCTATTATCATAAACATTACAGCTTAAAAATAAAAAGTAAGAGCATATTAAACATTTTAATAAAAATAGAAAAGAAGAAATCTACCCTAAATAAATTATCCAAACCAATTTAAATTTTTCTAATTTTATTTTTCTAAAATATCAAACCTTTTTAAAATAAATATTTTTTAAGCATCTCAAATAGAAACTAACATTTAATTAATATAAAGGCCAAAATTTAGTATTATTCGAACATTGGTATTTAATTATATGTACTTTGTTATTTTAATTATAAACAATTCTACAAATACCGAAAATTGATCATAAATAGTGTAAGAATGGTCACAATTTTTCAAAAATAAATCTTACAAACACCTATGTAAAATCTTAACTCTTAACGCAATATACATGACCGATTTTCTATTTATGTAAATTTTTTTCTTTAATTACATATACTTTGGTTATTTATTTTATTATTTTTTGCCCATTGCACACAAATTAGATCTTCATCTGTTAAATTTCTTGAAATTCAACTTTTAATTAAAAAATAATTAAGTTAAAAAAAATAGTTTGGTTTGGAAAAATGGCAAAAAGGCGCTTTTTTCAGTTCTTCCGTTGTAAATTTCAATACCAATATTCTTAAATCACTAACGCTATATTTACCAAATTATTAAAGAAGTGTTTGCCTCCCTCAAACAAGGATTTATTTTTTTAAAGTTCGGATTTGGAACTTTATTGTAACAATAATTTTAAGAACACAGAAAGTAGACACAGAATCGGCGGAAGAAATTTTATAAATAGTTAGAATTTTACTAAATAAGATCGTGGCTCATTACAATTTTTCAATTTTTATGCTTGGTCGTGTGACCGGTTTTTGTATACCTAGAATTATTTTTATTTTAAAGTTCAATAATTTTGAGTTTATTTTAAATTTATTTCGGTAATTCGAACTAATTATCTAATAGAAGTCATTGAAAAAATTATTTACTAAAAAAATAGGTCAATTAGGCATAGATAATCATATTATATAAATACATTTGTCTTAAATAAAATAGACAACTGAAAATCACACTCATTATTGAAATAAATAATAATCATGTTTGGGTAACTTTGCTTAATTGTTTATTGGCTTATAAATTAAAAAATAAATCATGTCGTTTGGGTAGTCAAATAAGTCAAAAAGCAAATAAGTAAATAAGCAAATAAGCTCGTTTGGATAGCCAAATAAGTCAAAAAGCAAATAAACTCATTTAGGTAGCCAAATAAGTAAATAAGCTGACTTATAAGCAAAATAAGTTCGTTTGAATAGCTAAATAAATAAATAAACTCATTTAGATAACCAAATAAACAAATAAGTAAATAAGAAAATGTAGCCAAATGAAATAGTTTAAATATTTTTTAACTTTTTTGCTAATAAGTTAATAAATAAATAAGTAAAGAATAGCCAAACGAAGCCAATTTAAAATAGTGTGACTACCGACATTCAATCAATCAAATTTCTTTTATATATATATATATATATATTTGCAAACTTTTCAAGATCAACCTCAAATCTAAACTTTACAATAAAATTTATCTGTTTAGACTAAAAAGCTGACTGGTTTTTTTTTTTTGAGTTTTTTTTGTCTTTTCTAAATATTTTTTTATATTTTGATTTAAATTTTTTATTTTTTTATTCTTTGTGACGAGAGAATTTTAAAAAGTATACTGTTAAAGTCAAATTAAAAAAAATCATTAAAAACAAAAAAATTAAAAGAAAAAAGCCAAAAAGCCTATCTAACTTGGCTTTTTTATTTTATATGAATTTTTTTTTTTATGTTTTGATTAGAAATTTTTTATTTTTTTGTTTTCTTGTAACGAAAGAAATTTAAAAAGTATAATTATTTAAATTAATATAAAAAATTATTAAAAACAAAAAAAATTATTAAAAAAAACTAGTACAAAACAAACGGTTAGATTCAGACTTTTCCTTACTATAAAGTTCAAAATCTAAACTTTTAAGAGAAAGCCGCATCCCTCAAACGAAGCTTCAAGCTACCCCATCTTGGGTTTAAAACTTTGGAATCTTCCGTTGCAACGGTCGAATTTTTATGTGCTGAAAACTGAAAAGAGAACAAATCACCAGAGAGAGAGATGGGGAAAAGGAAGTCGCGATCACAGAAGTCAGAAACCCTAATTTCTTGTAGAGGAGGAGGACGGGGAGGAGGAGGAGTAGAAGATAACGAACCAGCGATTGAAGAAGAGAAAGGAGGTTTCTTCGCCTGCTATCTGCTCACTTCCCTCAGCCCCAGGCACAAAGGCCACACCTACATCGGGTTCGTCTCTTCCATCATTTTCAATTAACAAATTCTGTATTCATTAGAGCTTTGATCATGATCTTCTCCCGTTTATTTTTTTTTTAATTGTTCTTGTTGATTGGACCTTGAAATCTTTTTGTAACGAGTTTATGTATATTTATGGTGTGGATTTGTTTTTGATGATGATCTTTAGGTTTACGGTGAATCCGCGGCGGCGAATTAGACAGCATAATGGGGAAATAGGGAGCGGCGCCTCGAGGACGAAGACTAAGCGCCCTTGGGAAATGGTGATGTGCATCTATGGTTTCCCTACCAATGTTTCTGCTCTTCGGGTAAAAAAAAAAAACACATTATTATTGATCAATAATACTAACCAAATATTAATTAATTTTTTTATTTGGATAAAGTTATGGGTTTCATACTTCATTAGTTTTGTATTATATTAACATACGATGGATAATTAAAATATATTTTTTTATAAAGAGGACAATCAATACAATAACTAATATAATCTCTCTATGATATATTCATTAGGATGCATTTACACAAAAAAAAATATAAATACTCATTGATGGTGCAAGATTTCTTGAATTGTTCTCCGAAGTCTTAGCTTCAACTGAGATGTCAATTAAAGGGTTAGAAGGGGCGCCAGAATGTTTCCGGCGGGATCTCCTCCGACGGTCAAGGTAGATTTTCTGGTAGAGTAGGGAGCTAAGTTGGAGAGAAAAAAGGGAGAGTGAGAATTCTGTTAGAATATATTTAATTTTTTTTTTTTGTTAGGTAATTATGTTTAAATCTTTTTATACGGTACCTTTGAACATGGGTGCGGTCCTCCTGTACCAGATGGTTCTGGCAGTACTATCTCTGAGGACTTCCTTAGTCTCAAGTCGCCGAGTGTGTTTGCTACGCACTAGGCTGATCACGAACATCCACTGGTCAGGATAATGGACTGATCAGGATGAATTGCCAGACTGGGAATGAACGAGCGTGCTTATTGCAGGACGGTTGGTCTGATCAAGCTTTCCTTCCGATTCCTCCTCAGCCAAATGCACCTGATTTTAATATCCCTATTACTCATCACTCATGAAAATTACTCAAAAAATGTACCCTAAAAATTCAAGCTTTAGGGCTCTAGAATAAATTTGGAAGGCCATTGAATGGGTAACCATTAGATTTTACTAGAAAACCTTATATAAAAGTGGACTTACTCAAATTTTGCACCACCCCACAACCACCGTTGCAAATTTTTGGATAGTTCGATGATCTCCAGAGTGTTCATATTAGAAAAGCCTGTTAAGAAGATTATATATGCTGAAAATAAAATTAATCGGATGTCAATAAATATATGATTGGAGCACATTGATTGGTCAGTCGCCTTATAATCTGATCACATTCATTCATTTTCTTTTATAAATCTCTCCACGCAACTCCTTGATGCAAACACAGCCACTGAATTGAGCAAATGTTACCAAATTCCATCTCAACTGAGCCTCTGACTCGAAGTGGGTTGAGTCAGGAACCTTCATTTTTGACTTGTCATCCCAGAAAAATTGGTTGTTCGAATCTTTTTTGTCGACCTTAGAGAAAGTTTAACCATAAGGAAAAAAGCGCGGCGCTAACAAACAAATTTTTCTTCTCAAATTGGCAGTTTGAGTGGGCATGGCAGCACCCGACAGAATCGCTTGCTGTGAGAAAGGCAGCTGCAACTTTTAAATCGCTCTCTGGCCTTGCCAATAAGATCAAACTCAGCTTCACAATGCTCACCCTCCCGGCCTGGCAGAAGTAAGACACTCTTTGTCATGAATGTTACAGTAAATGCACGGCTTTGCTTTTTAACTTCTTGATCTCTTGATTACCTCTTTCTGTTTTTGATTAGCCTGCACTTTACGGTGAACTTTTTCTCAACCAAGTATACAAAGCACTCCGCTGATTGCCCGACCCTACCGGAGTACATGAGGGTTCAGGTTGGTTCCATGGATGAGCTTCCGTGCTATACAGAAAATATTCATAATATGCGTGAAGATGCACATGAGATGGGCCATGATGAAATCCGTGGCAATATCAATAGTCACAACGATCATTGGAAGGGCATTGAAGAGACTACTCCAGCACAGAACGGTGGACGGATAGAAGACATCAGCACGAGGCAGTTGGGGGACTTGCTTGGTTCAACTAAAGATCATAATATGGGTGAAGATGAAAATGAGTTGGGTGATGATGAAATATGCAGCGATATCAGTACTCACAATGATCATTGGCAGGGCATTGAAGAGACTACTCGAGACCAGAATGGTGGACGGATAGAAGAAACCGGCACAAGAAAGTTGGGGGACTTGCTTAGTTCAACTAAAGATCACAGAGAGCCATCCTTTATCACAATAGCTCCAACAGCGCAGGTGACATCTTTTCCCACCGGTACATTTAGTGCATTCAAAGCCGTCAAAGATAGGGACACGTTTGCATCGATTGAAGAGAGTCTGGTTGAACCGGATCAGCCAGCCAGCAAAGAGTTGCCAACCGTAAGACCTGCTGATACTGATCAACTTCCAATTGGGAGTCCTATTTTCCCTGGTGAAGTTGATGTTATAGACTTGTTGTCCCCCTCACCTGGGTACAGAATTAGTTCTAGTAGAAAGAGGAGAAAAGTCTCTAATGTTTGTCCTGAAATCATTGACCTGACCAGATCACCCATTTTTGTTTAAGCTCTCTGGATGCTTTCTGACTTTCATTTTGAATTACTTGACCTTGTTTGCAATCCTTGTTCACTTACAATGCATGAACTGATGTTTAATAACATGAAAACTAGCAGAGACGGGAATCGGAAAGGGATTAACATGTTTCTACAAAAAAATACCGTGGGATCAGATATTTTTACCCATTCCTGCAAACAAGATTTTAGTCGTTCGAGACTCTGGTTATGGTGGGTGTGTTCATAAGAAAGCCCTATCCATAATGTGAACAGATTGCACAACCACCAGGACACTTTAACTTTCTTCTCTAACTTTATTATCGCTCAACCTACAAATAGGACTTTTGACAATTTACAGTTCTACCCCATTGGCCATCATTTACCTCACGTTGTTTCGTTACATGCTCACATGCTCAAATTTATGCTTAAAATTAAGCAGAAGCAACTTCACCTTTCATGGCATGTGAAAATACGATTTGGCAGATTCTCCGACACAAATGTAATGGTTGTGTGGCTTCTGTGATGATTCTCCACAAGATTGCAGAGAAAATAGCATCGTTGTTAGAATCTGCAAAAGCAAATTAAAATGCATAGCTGTACAGTATGTTGTGAGGAAAGCAAACACCATAAGGCATGACAGAACGTTTCAAGAAAGGCAGTCTGTCCGGAAGAAAAATGGAGGGAAGGAAGTCATCACAACAAGTTTATTGGATATGATACAAATAAACATCCACGATAGTTGGGGGAAACGGCAGATTTAAAGAAATTTACAAATTTTAGCTAGCACGGGAAATTGTCAATGAGTCATGATCATGGTGGCTGCTCCTGCAGCTGCTGCTTTTGTTGTAGTCGTGACTGTTGAGGCTGCTCCTGCAGGAGTGCTGGTGGTAGAATTTCCAGTAGTGGTTGCTGGTGATCACCTTGCCAAGCCCAAACAATATCTTGCAAAGCAGGTCTCATTCCCTCCTCCAGAATCTTTTGATATTCAAGCGTATCTCCATTAGATTTCTTCATCTCCACCAAATGAAAGGACGGAGTGACTTGAAAGATCTCTGCGTCAATGGACACGATCCCCTTTCTACCTTCCTCCAGTCCCTCAAATTTCAACATCCCTTCATCTCTTTTACTCAACCTTAGTTTCAGACGCTTAGCCATTTCCTCCAGCTTCGATATGATGACCGAGGCAGGTTGCCTGGAAGTAAATCTTGCCTCTTTTCTACGACAAGGCTCCTCAAACAAGTTGGATAGATCAAACCCAGCAGAAAGGGAAATGATGTCAAAAGCATTTAAGCTGGCAAGTTTTGTTGATTCTTGGTTTTCCTCAGCAGCCATACTGCTCGACTCAGAGGAACCAGAAGTTCCAGCACTATCCAGAGAAGCTGTGTTCTCACTTTCTGTATCAGTTTTTGTTGCTCTGGAGTTCAATCCCATTTTGAACCAAGAGCTTGCCTTGATTTTGGCAATGGAAATTCTGGCAATGGGATTAGGTTCCAACATCCTGAATAGTAGCCTCCTTACTTCTGCTGGAAACCAGCTGGGGCATTTATATTCTGCTTTTCCGATCTTCCTATACATCTCCATCAAGTTTGAATCATGAAATGGGAGATAACCAGCCAAAAGAACAAATAGGATCACCCCACATGACCAAATATCGGCTTTGGCCCCATCATAACCTTTCCTGTTAATCACCTCAGGAGCAACGTAGGCAGGGGTCCCACAAGTTGTGTGAAGAAGCCCATCTTGCCGCTTCGAATCGGCAAAAGCGCTTAATCCAAAATCAGAAACCTTCAGATTATCATTCTCATCTAATAGTAAATTCTCAGGTTTCAGATCACGGTGATAGACACCCCTACTGTGGCAGAAATCAACAGCGTTAATCAACTGCTGAAAATAATTTCGAGCAACATCCTCCTTCAGCTTTCCTTTAGCAACCTTGTTAAAAAGCTCACCTCCTTTAGCATATTCCATGACAAAATAAATCTTGGTTTTGGTGGCCATGACTTCATAAAGCTGCAGAACATGAGGGTGCCTGACCAGTCTCATGACAGATATTTCTCGTTTAACCTGATCAATGAGCCCAACCTTCAAAATTTTATCCTTGTCTATCACTTTAATGGCCACGCTCTGGCCGGTTTTGAGACTTCTCGCATAGTAAACCTTAGCAAAGGTTCCTTGGCCAAGTAATCTCCCTAATTCATATCTTTCCATCAGCACACTCCCATTTTTATCCATTCCAGAGGTAGATGATACACTAATCTATCGTCTGCTAATCTGTTGCTATATGAAACCTACCTTGCAGGAGAATTCAAAGGTAACAGATGCTCAACCGTCTCGCATTGCGCATTAACACAGGTGGTATATTATAGATAATTGTCCCAGTGGGCATTTGGGCATGTAGAATGAATAAAGTATGATCTGAATGCCCGGTCTCATCAAAGACAAAGAAAGGCGGCTCTTGTAAGGCCCAAACCTTGTGGACTTCAGAGAAAGGGATACGACTGCTCAAGCACATCTTTCAGCATTCCCGGGTTTCTCTCTTTCGAAGATCAACTAGAAAATGCTGAAAAGATATATGCACGAGCAGCTGAAGAGCCCTTAGTAGAGTTGATGAAGATCAAGTATAAAAATGCTGCACACGTGAGATTAGGCCTGAACACCAGGAAAAAAAAAAGGTACATGTTTATATTTCCACACCAAAGATAAAACACAAAGAATGAAAGAAGTCGTCTTAAAGATTCTGATTCAAATATATGCTAAATGCATACTTATGGAAACAACAGTTCTTCTGCAATAATCAAATTCCAGTAAGCGGTGAATGTGAGCACTTCTGAACTACATCGTAATATTTCAGCATGTGGGTGCAAATAAAACTCTACATGATTACTGTGTTTACTTCAGATTTCATGCCAACAAACTATGAACAGAAATATATTTTTAAGAGAGAGAGAGAGAGAGAGAAATCACTAGTCTGTCTTATGAAACAACTTGTAACTATGGCAGGGAAGATCCAGCAAAGATGATGTACTACAATTTTGCATTTGTTCAAATGTGAACCAAGATTGGATTTGTTCATGTCAAACTTGCCACAAAAAAAGACAAAAAAATAAATTTATCAAGCCTATTTCATTCCCTAATGGATGAATCCGACTAGTGCCTAGTCTTTTCAATTGTGTGTAGCATGGGCCACAGTCGTTTGCATTGAATGATTAGAAAAGAAAAGAAGAAATGATTGTGTTATCTCTCCAATCACTTGTTTGGATAACTAAAAAAGAGAGAAATGGAGAGATTTGGTTCTCTCTTAAAACTACTTTTTTGAATATATACAAAAATAAAGAGATTTGGAGAGGAAAGAAACCATTAAAATGCTCTTGTTTTTGTAATGCCAACATTAATCCTCCAAAAACAAATGGATTTAATACTCTTACTTTAAAATATGGTTAGTTTAGTAAAATTATGTAAGACTTCTTTTCTTTTCAAGATCGGAGAGAAATGGCAATCTTTTCTCTCCTATTTATTCAAACAAGATGGAGAAAAGATAATCATTTTCTCTTCTTTTCTTTTCTTTTCTTTTCTTTTCTTATTTAAGTAATATTTTCTTTTCTTTTCTTTTCTTCTCTTGGTTCTCAAACGTGTATCATTCATTTTGAATTCTGGTTAAATTTTTGGGTTTGTTTTCTAAGTTTGTAGTATTACTGATTTTTTAAAGCTTCCATTCTCTACTAAGCTCTTCCCCACTTTGCTAGACAGATGCAAGAAAAAATATATAATTATCAGTACTTCGATATCAGATTTAGAAACCTATATGTTGCTCGGATGATAATTTTAGATCGGAAAACATCTACAAAACACAGAATTCGATTAGTAGACACGAGATTAACACGGTAGGGAAACAGATCCTGTGTTCTTCCAACATAGACACGGCCACATACAAATCGAAGAAAATCAGAAGAACGCGCAGTTTCGGATCGATATCAAAGGCATCAAAAACCAATCAGGTCGGACGCAACGATCGAAATATGATTGATGATGATTAAATCAAGATGTAAGGATCAAATTAACAAAAGAAAAAAATATGAAGAATAAGGCGCAGAGAAAGAATTACCTTCTTTGAGGCGATGATTTTGTTTGAGCTGAGAAACTTCCGAGCGAACCACAAAATGGCAGAAGCAAGAGAGAGCCAAATATCTTTGTAATTTATATATAGCATTTTGTATGTATAGGTAATACGTGTCAGCGTCTGGTGTGAGAGGGTTGA
This sequence comes from Heliamphora exappendiculata, assembly GCA_034768845.1. Taxonomy (NCBI): domain Eukaryota; kingdom Viridiplantae; phylum Streptophyta; class Magnoliopsida; order Ericales; family Sarraceniaceae; genus Heliamphora; species Heliamphora exappendiculata. The sequence goes on along the minus strand of JAOTRH010000006.1, from coordinate 8,264,661 downwards.
ATTGAAACCGAGGTAGCATGCGTTTGGATTAGTTTTTTTTTTTTAAGTAATTTTTAAATTTTTTGATTTTTTTTTAAGAATAAATATTAAATCATATAAAAAAATAGGAAAAAAATGAAAAAAAATCTAATAAGTTAAATCAATTAGCATTTTTTGACTTTTAAACCAATTTTTTTTAAAAAATAAACTAACCAAACAGAAGCTTAAAATATTTTTTTTAATTAACTCATTTTAAAAGCTGAAAGTCTTTTTCACGGTCATCAATAATTCATTTCAAAATTAATAAGGTGAGTGAAATTTCTGTTGGAATGAAACTACAACAATTTAAGGCCCCGTTTGATACTGAGATGGAATTAGCCTCCGTTTGAGTTAGCTTTTTAAAAAAAAAATTGACTTAAAAGTTAAAAAAAATCAATTGATTTGGACTAGTTAAGTTTTTTTTTTCACTTTTTCTATATGATTTGATATTTACTTTTTTACAAAAATATTAAAAAATCTAAAAATTACTAAAAAAATTAGTCCAAGTACAAGTTTAGTAATGAGTTAATAGTAATATTTTTATATTTAATTTATATAAAATTAGATAAATAGACTTAGATAAATTTATGTTTGATTTGAATAAAATTAAATAATATAAGATATAATTATATTTTTTAATTTTTAATATTACTCTCAATGCTTCAACCATTTACTTATGTAATTAAGACATGTATAAATTTTTTTTCCCTTTTTGGTGTGAATCTTTGAAATGTTAATACTCTAACAAGTTGAAAAATTAAAATTTTACACGTTTTCGGTTTCATGATTTTTAAATTGTTTAGTTAAGATTTTACATATTTTTCTAAAATGGCCGTAAAATGTAAAAAAATCAAAATATAATTTTAGGTGATGTTTGATCTGATTTTTTAACATCTCACATTTTAAACATCTCACATCTCACATTTTTTATTTATATATTATCTTTAAGGCTCATAACAAGTACATGATTTTTAAGAGCATGTTCACAATCTTTTAAAATATTTTTTTTTCAAAAAATATTTTAACATTGCACTATTTGACATAATAATGTAAAAGCAATATTCAAAAGTAAAAGTATATTCAAAATAATTCATTAATCACTTAGCCGTCATTTGATAACTTATATGGATTAGGTGGGATTAATAGTGACGTAGAATTAATTTTTTTATGTTTGAATTGAGTGAAATTAAATAATGAATTAGATAAATTCATGTTTAATATTAAATTAATTTATTTTAAATTTAACTTAAATAAATTAATAAGTTAAATTTTATGTTATTTATTTTAATATTTTAATATTTTTTATTATTTTAAAAAATTTATAAACTCACTCATTAATCCAATCTTTTTTAATCTCATGCCCCCTCACTAAGTTATTCATAATTTGGCGGACTAACAATTCTTCCGAATAACTTGTTCAAAATTTTTTTTATACAAATAAATATCGAATTGTACTATACTCTAAGTTAATAGTTCGAACGAATTATTAGTTCACCGAAACAAACAGGCAACATTGCAGCCTATCCATGTTGAACCAAACATAGACTTTGGCCCTCTTTGGGTGGATTGCTTATTGCTTATTACTTATTGTATATTACTTATAAACAAATGAGTTAAAATTATAATAAATAAGTCAAAAAATAAATAAGTTAGTTTGTCTAGGTGACACAAATAAGTTATTTCGTTTAAATTTGGTTCGTTTAGGTGATTTTTTTACTTTTTTTTGGCTTATTTGCTTAAATAAATTTAGTTCGTTTAGGTAATTTTTAACTTATTTAATTTATTGGTTTAAATTTTGATTTATTTGATTTGTTTGGATGCCACGGCTTATTTTTGACTTATAAGCTAATAAGTCAATAAGCCATGTCCAACCAAACATGGCCTTTATATACCCGATGGATTAACAATTCATTCCAAAAGTCTAGTATGGCCATCAAACATGCCCTAAGGAGTTTAATGGGTCTGAAAATCATAAAATTTTAGAATTATTTTTTAAAAAATAATTACACTTATGACGCTTTAAAGTTCGATTGACAACTAGTTTAAATTTTTATTTATTTATATTTTTAGCTAAAAAATTAAATTGAATTTAAATTAGATTATTTAGTAACTTAATTTTTAAATTAATTTATTTACTTTTTGTTTAAAGTTGATAAATTTATCATTTTATATATTTAATATTAACAATTATATGTAACTAGTAGTGGTATTAAATAAGTTACGAATAAGGGGTATTATTGTATTTTAGAAATGGTAAGAGTTTAAATAGAATATTTTAAAAATTTATGTTTTAATTTGATTTTTTGAATTTTTAACTTTTTTGTTTTTTTTGTCAAACGAGCAAAGTTAATTTTTTGACATTTTTATCTGAAAAGTCAAAAAAATAAAATTGTCAATCTAAGTAATAATTTATCAGAAACAATTATATTCCTTCAATAATAATGATAATAATATAATTAAGTATTTTTAATAATAACATTTATAATATATAATTACTGAATAATATATTCATAGTATATAGTAATTGTAATAAAAATTATAAAATATTTTAGTTTTATTTGACAAGTAAATTTTTAATTTAAAAATTTTATTAAAAAAATATTAACTATTAAAATATAATTTATCTCTAAACATTTCAAAAGTACTGCCTAAATAAGAAATTCAACAAATATTTTTAAAATAAACGAATTTAATTATTATAAAAAAGTATATTTAAAAATAACAGCAGTTTGACCGCACAACAGCTGTTGTGAACCGTGTTCTGTGCGTATACGATTACGAGTTGAACCATAAGAGG
>JAOTRH010000006.1:8239029-8252443 GCA_034768845.1 Heliamphora exappendiculata | reverse complement strand
GATCCACATCTGGTTACTCTATATTTGTTGGTGGGAATTTGATTTCCTGGAAGAGTAAGAAGTAGACTGTGGTATCCTGGTCTAGTGCTGAGGCCGAGTACCGAGCTATGGCATTAGCGACTGCTGAGATTATGTGGCTTCAGTAGATTTTGACAGAGTTATACTTTCCACTTAAAGGTTCTGTTAGACTCTGGGTTGATAATATCTCCGCTATTTATATTGCCACAAATCTAATTTTTCATGAGCGAACGAAGCACATTGAGGTTGACTGCTACTTTATTCGTGATGAATATCAAAAAGGTGTTGTTACATTTGGTTCTATCCCTAAAGGGGAACAGGTGGCTGATATTTTTATTAAATCTTTACCAGGTCCGTGTGTCTCCTATTTATGTAACAAGTTGGGCTTGCTAGATATATATGCTCCAGCTTGAGGGGGGGTGTTAGTAGCTTATTATTATTATTATGTTATTATTATTCGGCGTGTGTGGGTGTATGATTGTAATAGTGTTATTTAAGTTTATTATAAATAAGAGCTCGCCTACCTATTAGGGTATAGCTTCTCATTGTTCTTTGTTTAATAACAGTTTGGTAACTTAGCTTTTAAGTTAGCTTTTTTGAAATTGGTTGTTTGGGTAAAAAACTAGTTTTTTTGTTCAAAGTGGATAATTTTACCCTTCTAAATATTTGATATTAATAATTATATGTAGTTGGTAGTGGTAGTAAATAAGTTATGAATAAGTGGTATTATTATATTTTAAAAGTGGTAAAAGTTTGAATAGAATATTATGAGAGTTTGTGTTTTGATTGGACTTTTTGACTTTTTAGCTTTTTTTTCTTTTTTGCCAAACGGCTAACCTTGGCTTTTTGGCGTTTTTAGCCAAAAGTCAAAAAGCTAAGGTTGTCAATCAGGGCCTAAGTTTAGGAGTTGAGAAGGAGCTGAGAATCTAGAGGAGGATGCCTCGTGTCTTTGCATTGGGCGGGCGTGTTTTTGTAAGCATTCCATTGTAGGCCTTAAGATTGACGAATGTTATTTTTGAGACCTATGGATGCAATGGGGGTAGTATGATTAGGAAATATGTTTAGTTGCTTATTTCATATTTTGGAAGAATTCTTAGTTGCTGTATCAAACACAAGTTATATTTTGTTGTTTGGAATGGACATGGAAAAAAGGTATTTCAATGTAGGTGTGTTAGGTTTTGCTTGAAAGAATATCCATATTAGTTTCCTTTATGTTTTTAATTCTGTTATTATCAGGAATTGGTGGAACTACTATGAGAAGCAAGTAGCTGTGGACCTGTGTTCTTGGAGCCTATCTTACTTATTATGTTAATGAACTTTGAGAGTTGTTCTTTTGTTTTGGCATTCTTGGCCATGTTGGGTGCTGGTTTGAGAATAGAGTCTTTTCAGCATTGAGTTATCGAAGACCCCGTTCGGGTTTTTGAAAGCTTGAGCAATCTCCACATCGCCCAAGCGGTGGGTTGGCAGGTTGATCGAGTGCAGTCCCATCTTTTGTACCTTGCAGCATCTCTAGCGCTCAAATGATCTATTTAGTGCTCGAGCGGTACTCTTCTGCAGGAGGTCCCTTCCGGGATGTTCAGTGCTCGAATGATGTCCTGTCTGCTTGAGCACTTCAGACATTCTGAATTTTCTTTGTTCTGAACTTTCTTTATTGTGTCCCGACTTTGGGTTTGGATTAAGCTTTCCTTGATTGACTGTGTGGAGTAGCTTCTGATCGGTTCTGTTCCTTTGGCATTGCTTAAGGGTTGATTTTCCCTTTTTGCCCTGGGTGTAGTTCATTGTTATTTGCCGTGTCTTCCAATCTTGAAATCTGAGATGTGACATTGTTTGAGCATATAAAAGGCTTCAGTTCCACATTAGAGAGCAGGGGGATACTGTTGTACTAATGTATCTGTAATTGTACATCCTTCCTACTCTGGGTTTATGATAGTGGCTATAACCAATACTGTAGGTGAAGGGCGCAAGTGCTACTTGTTCAATTTCTGATTAAATAGTATTCTTCTCGACCATTTCCGCTTCTAACGGTTTTGTGGCTTGACCATGGTTAGAAACGGTTTTAGTTAAATATTCTAGTTTCTAGTCTCAACGGTTGTGGTGGTTTCTGCAGACCGGAAATAAGACCGGTTGACAAGCCCGGTCCGGTCAAGTTTTCGGAACATTCCTTTATAGCTAAGATATTAAGGAACTACTAAAACCGCTGTTCCCCTTGTTGGGCTATAAGACTCTAATACTCCATACTTCCATCGAGATATGTGCATTAGCTTTTTTTTATTATTTTATTTTACCACAAAAATGATTCCTCTCCCCGCAAAAAAGTGGTCCATTTTGCTAATGCGTTGATGAGGGGCTGCAATATGTTAAGCTAAAATAAAGCCTTTTGAGGCCCTAAAGTGGGACCCTTTCTATTCCTTACAGGTTATGTGGCAAGATGACACCACATGGTCCCAGAAAACATGGGTACCATATGGCATGAAACAATATGTGATACACACCACAGGTTATTTAAAAGTTGGTAAATGTTAATGTCTGGTGGTCATTAGTATTGATAGGCGCGCAGAAGTGTTGTGAAAAGAGCCTCAGGACTCTCCTTATTTGTGCATTTCCCTCGCATAAATAACCACCTAGTGGGCTGCCATTAGCACAACTCTTAAAAGTAAAATCATTTAGAACTTTCAGCATAAGATGGTGCTCTGTATTCTCTACTTTTCTATCACGAAGCCGAAGCTGATTTAGCCTATGTTTGGGTTCTATAAAGAAGCCAACCTTTTTTTTTTAACCCCAAAAAATTTCTTTTGTCCCTTTTGATTTTTTTTCCATGCTTTTCTTGTTTTTTCCTTTTCTATTTTTTCTTAACTAAGAGAAATCTAAAAAGTACTTTTTTTAGGGGGCCAAAGTTGAACAAAGTTAACTAAAACAAAAAAGGCCACGCTTTGGCTGAATACTAGTTTTTTTTTTTTTTTTTGTCTTTTCTCAACATTTTTTAAAAAAATTTTGTGCTCATTTATTTAATTTTCTGATTTTTCTTAACTAGAGGAATGTAAAAACTTTAAAAAGGAAGAATTGGGAACAAAGCTATAAATCACGAGTGAAGATGAAAAAGCCTGAAAATTAATGCTATCCAAACATAGAATAAATTGAATATCATCACTTCTGCCTGGACGCTTTGAATGATAGTTACTGATGTGTTGATTTTGCACTATATGCTTAGTTAAGACTTGTTCTTTGATTTGATACTTTCACTTCTCGGTGACTTACAATTTCCTGCTTTTTTTCTTCTTTAGGCATTTGAATATAAGAGGCTGTTGTTGGACTACAATAGAGAGGTTCGGCGAGCTACAAATGATACTATGACACTTTTTGTTTCCGTTGTTGGGTATGAGCTCATCTTTGACAAGAACTATCGCATACTTATTGCTTTCCCCTTGTTTAGTCCGCGATGGGTTCAGTTCATATTCCTAGGTGTTTTCTAAAGTTAATGCATTAGTCTGAAATCCGCAATAGAAGGGGAAGACATATATGACCATCAACCGCAGGTAGCTTATTTTACCTGGAAGCTGAAAAGTAAATGTTTATGTGCTTCCCCGCCCCCCCGAAAAAAAAAAAAAAACACCAACACCACCAACAAAAAACAAGAGAAGGAAGATTCTTTTGTGTGTAGACAAATGTGATATTCGTAATGAGTAATAACTAGTTTCCACTGTTCTCTTTCTTGCTAAATCTATGGACTTTTTATGAGGATCTACGTTTATACGCTTTATTTTCTCATGGGCATTTCCATTTCCTTTACAAGTTTTCTGTTTTAGTTTCTTTATAATTGATTCCCTTTCTGGGGATCGTGGCTTCTGCATGGCAAAGTCGAAGTCAACGAGAGTACTACCGTAAAGAAATTAAAACCTCGAGCTCGAGGATGCTCATAATAGGGGAAATCCTACCCCTGGGATTCGGGGCTTGGCCATCCTTCGTTTGCGGTCGACATTTGAGCAAAGTTTGTATGTTGACAGCTGAATTTCGAGCTCAAAGACGCTCCCCCAGAGCTGGAAGATGGAGGGCAAGCCATTGTCGTTGAACTAATATAAGTGAACCTAGGTACAGATCAAGCCAACCACAAAGTATCAGTTTCTTGGTCTTGTGCTTAATCACTTGTGGATAAATTAGGTAGTGATCAATTTTATTCATATTTGAGTTTCTTTATAAGAACAAAGCACCATTGTTTGGTGCACAGGTAAATGCCTCAGCTGTTAAGCGTGGGCATGTGGTTTCCAGTATACTACTTTGGGCAAATATGCTAAAAGGTTAGGATCATGTTCTGCACACTCCTCTCATCGTCTTGATTAAGTGGGAATAACATGGTGTAATTGATTCTAAGTTTTAAGCAAAGCAAACCTTATTTGAGTGACGTGTAAGATAGGAAGGAATTTATTTTGTGAGAACAAACATGGATGGAAACCAGGACTGTTCCATGTAGCAGGATCTATACTTTTTGATTTTTGCACCTAGAGTGTTCTTATCACTCTCTTTGTTGCTAAGTTTATAAATGTTTATATTTGGCTGTTGAATGTTCCAAATGGTACTTCCATATTGATAAGTTTGTAACTAGTATGCTTACCCACTCTTCATGGTGTGTTGATCTCTCTCTCTCTCTCTCTCTCTCTCTCTCTCTCTCTCTTTCTTCAGGAGAGACTTGGCTCCACATCTGAAGTCTTTGATGGGACCTTGGTGGTTTTCTCAGTTTGATCCAGCTACTGAAGTTTCTGAAGCTGCTAAGCGCTCATTGCAGGTTTGTTTTTGTTTATGTTTAGTAATGCGACTGTTGTGAATGAATTTGAGGTGAATTCAATTTGCAAACTAATCTAGTGTCTTGATGCCACCATGGAATCCTGAGATCTTGCACAGGATCTAACCTATAAGAAAGCTTTGGGAGAACTAAAGATGCATAGATCCCAACAACAGTAGAAAGTGTATTGTGGAACTTGGCCCGTGCTCAAACTGGCAAGGGAAGTATAATGTCAATTGGGAAGAAGTTACAAGTGGATGAAGTTGGGATTTTGTCTTCATCAGTAAAATGGGTTTGCACCAATTGGTTGAACTGCTAACAACTTGTTACCAGTTCTGGGGAGCCAATAGTGGACCAGGGTGGTTCACAAGACCCTGTGGTTAAGATGTATACATGCATTTGTATAATAAGAGCATTTTAGATTTGCAACAGTGTTTTTATCTTCTTTTTTTCTTTACTTCAAACATGTCGTTAAGGTTGTAGAAAATTTTCAGAATTCAGAAAAAAACTTCCATCTTGTGGTTGCTTTTCGTTGGACATCCTTATTTTCCATTGTGGCTAGTTCTACTGATGCACGTTTGTAATTACTTCCAGTTAATTATGCTCAAAGTGTCTGGGATGTAGCCAACATTTGCATGAATTAGGTTTCCTATGTTATCCAAGCGTACTTGTTTAAGGTAGATTATTCAATATTTATTGTTTTGCATATAGTAGCAAATTTGTATTTTACTTTCAAGCAAACATCCCTTGTTGCTCTCTCTCTCTCTCTCTCTCCCTCTCTCTCTATCTCCCTCATATAATTCTCTGAAACAATTATATATTAATAGCTATGATCACTGTCCAATCTTATTGTTAAAAATTGACAGGCAGCCTTTTCAGCACAGGAGAAGAGACTAGATGCCTTAATTTTATGCACAACCGAGATATTTATGTATTTGGAAGAAAATTTGAATCTGACTCCACAGAGTATGTCTGACAAAGCCACTGCTTTGGATGAATTGGAAGAGATGCACCAGCAGGTATTCCATGTGGAATCATGATGCTTTCTCACCTATGCCCTTCTTTATTTCTTTCCGTTGATATTTTTGTTTAATAAAAGAGCATTAGTTTCTGTAATTCTTGTAAGAATATGCATTGTGTTCACGAAGAAATAACATAGCCTGTCACATAATATAGATGAGTCTCTCTTACAAAAATCATTGTCTTCTGAAACTTGTCTTCTTTAATGACTAGTTTCTGTTCCATTGAGTATATTTGTTCTTGCATTACACCTAAAAGTCAAGTTAGATTGTTAATTTGTTAACACATTATTCTTCATGAAAGCAATGCTAAAATCCTGGTTTTGACAGAATTCTCCTTAGTGGTTTACGGTAGCTGGATAACTCGTTCACTAAAATTATATGATCATTAGAGTTGATAATATATTCAATATGAATAATGTAGCAATCTAGGCTTTGACAATAAAAATCGAGCAAAGGTCTTGTTCAATTGCTTCTAAGTCTGGTCGCTATAGGAATGTCTTGAAGATGGAGATGAGGGTGAACTCAAGTGTTGCGAAGGGGTATTGGCATGCAGCCTTGTATGTCTTTACTCTGAATGGAAACGATTTATTGGTGGAGTGCTTTGTGATGCAAAACAAATGCTACATTGCCTTTTTATCCAGGTAGGTGATTGAGGTTCAATGTTGAGAGCGAATTGGAGGGCAGGGAGGTTATAGAAGTGGAGTTTAGGTTGGGAGGGTGGCAGAGGTGGTGGTCTTGAATCGTCAGCCTGAAGATGGAGGCCCTAAATAGTCAGTGTGAGGCAAGGCCTTAGTTGAGGTGGGCTTTCAATTCAAGTAAGTGGTGTTGTTCCTCAACATAGGGATTGTGGGTAACTAGTAGGTTGGGGAAGTGACCTATCAGCGGCGAGAGAGTTAGAGCAGTTGGTTGATTGCAAATGGGGGTCCTAACAAGGTCTCTATGTTAGATTTTTGGGGCTTTCTACTTATGAGATATGGAGATGTGTAATAAGTTTTGTAAGAGATGGTTGTGGGGCGCGTTTTTGGGGTAAAGAGGGAGGTAAAAAGGAGGTCACTCTTGGTGGGCCTAATTGCGTCAAGGGCAACAATGATTTCATACTAGCACTTTATACTAGCACAGGTGAGGGAAAGGGTGCGGGTGAGGGTGGGGATGGGAGTGAAGCCGACATAATTTCTAGTCTAGGTTAAAGTTAGGCGCCGAGACTTGTCCCTAAATTGGAGGTTTCAATGAATACAAGCCACTGCTGTGGAGAATGATGGTGGAGTACGGTCTGCACACTCAAGAGGCGCGTGATGGAATGGTAAATGGATATGGTGACATTTGCTTTAGATGGAATTTCAAGCTAAGTGGTGGACCATTGGTGGGGAAAAAAGTGTCGAGGTATGCAACCACATGGTCAAGATGTGAGTTTAGTTGGACGCTAATAGAAGGTCCAATTAGCTATTTCCAATTTGTAGTGAAACTCGGGCCTCAAGAGGAATTTCAGGCCTGACATGGTGGGATATGGGGGCAAAAGCAAAACAAGTGCTGGGTCTTGTATTGGGCATGGCTCAAATGTACCAAGGTTGCAACCTCTAATTAAGAAGACTTGGGCTTACTTTTGGGAATGAAATTGGGTTCTTAATGAGGTTTTAAATGAGATTTGGTCGGAATAGTGCGCTTAGTGGGCTTGTTGGGCCATATGGCCCGGGGTTCAACAAAATGCAAACTTATAGGGTAGAGGAGATATTTGGTAATTTGAATAGGTCCAAGCCTAGTTCTGAAGAATGTCCTACCTATTCTTTAACTTCATTGTTAGTCAAACATGGAGAGACGCTTCAAAGACGGGGGTAAAGGCATATGGATAGGTGGGCCTTTAGAGGCAAAACTGAGCAATAATGGAGATAATAGGATAGCTGACGTGGGCGTTGGGGACAAGAGAGAGCTTCTACGGGATAAATAAGATACCAGGAGCATGATATCACAAGCTGTACATCGTTCGAGATTCGAGCAGGCAGTGCTTGATGGTGACAATGTAGTTGGGGATTGGGTGGCTCTTGGATGGAAGGGGAGTTTGGGAGAGGGGTGAATCGAGTTGTTAGGGGCTATATGAAGTTGCTGAAGACATTCAACAAGTGGTTGATCGCCTGAAGGATCTTGAAGGTCAGCCATTTGAGGTAGGCTCTTTCTCAGCTTTGGGGAAAAAACATAGGTATTGTTAGGTTATTGTTCTAATTAGGTAGTAGCTGGCACAATGGGTTCTCTTGTCATTGGCGATGTGAGAATTTTGATTTGAAGCTTCGTTGTGTCACTATAGTTCTCCTTTCCTAAAGTGCAAAACTAGAATGATATAGCTTCTCTGCATCGAGAAACGTTTATAGCAAGCATTTATAGCATTGTAGAAATGAAATGAAACCAAAACTTGATTACTACATCTTGTATAGAACAACTTTGGGCTATAGCTTGAATAGAACTTCCCAGACAGTTTTCTTTCCTTATCTCTTTTTTCCCTTTTGCATGTATGAATTTTAGTATGTTCTGATGTTAGTGCTTTTGGTTGGGGGCAAGTTTTCTTTTTTCTTCTGCGTCTTCTCTTGTTCTTCATCCCATGGGCAAATGTGTCTACTTGTTACAAATGAACTATGGGATGTGGAATTGGTACTTCTACATGCTATTGTTCTGCTTCCTTCATGTGTTTTAACATTCTTTCTTTCATTCCTTTATAATTTTTCTTTTGTATTGATTGTCTGGGTTGCAGGTGATCTCTTCGTCATTGCTGGCATTGGCCACTTTCCTTGATATATTGGTGGGATTGCAATTTGAAAAACCTGGTTTTGAAAATCCAGCTGTTGAACCCCCCAAAAAATCAAAAGCTAGGACCACTGCCATTGCTTATGCAGAGAAATTGTTCTCTTCACACAAGTATTTTCTTGATTTTCTGAAGTCCCAAAGCCCTGCTGTTCGATCTGCTACATATTCGTTGCTGAGGAGTTTCATTAAAAACATTCCTCATGCTTTCAACGAAGGAAATATGAAAATGCTGGCTGCAGCAATTCTTGGTTCTTTCCAGGAAAAGGATCCGGCTTGCCATTCATCAATGTGGGATACAATCTTGCTGTTCTCCAAAAGATTTCCAGACAGTTGGACTACCATAAATGTTCAGAAAATCCTGCTAAATCGATTCTGGCAATTTCTTAGGAATGGATGTTTTGGATCCCAGCAAGTTTCTTATCCAGTTTTGGTTCTATTTCTAGATGCCATTCCTTCTAAATCAATAGCCAGGGATAAGTTCTTCCTTGAATTTTTCCAGAACTTTTGGGCTGGAAGAAATCCATCACATTCATTAAATGCGGACCAACTAGCATTTTTCCAGGCATTTAGAGAATGTTTTCTTTGGGTATTGCAGAGTGCTTCAAGGTGCGAGTTCATTCAGCTTGTTTCTTATCCTACTTCATTTGTCATGCCCTGATGTGCATTGTCATTGTCTTTTGCACCAGATATTGTGGTGGAGAAGATGTCATTCGTTTTTTACAAGTTACTCTCATTGACAAGATCCTTCTAAAGCTTATGTGGCATGATTACGTACAGATCAGCTCAAAAAAACAACAGAGTGTTTTCTCTGGGCGATTGAAGGGAATATCACAGTCCAATGTTCAGTCTTTTCCTGAGGAAACAGTGGAGACGGTCAAGGTCAATTATCCAATGGGTTACATGCAAAATTTGGGCAAATGCATCATTGAGATCCTTTCAGGCATTTATTCACTAGAGCATGATCTGCTCTTGCCTTTCTGTACAGCATTTCAAGAAATCTGCTTGGAGATATTTCAGCAAGCAGAAAATGTAGAAAGTTCTTCCGAGATTATAGATCGGGTCATCAAATTTTTGTTATTACTACAGCAACATGCAGTGCGGAAAGGTGAACAATGGCCTTTGGTTAACATAGTGGGACCAACGCTTGCGAAGACCTTCCCGTTGATAAGAACACTTGTAAGTCAACCTTTGTGGACCTTTTGTTTAACTCTTCGTCATGGTTGGCCCTTGTCAGGCATGTTTTATGTATTACCAAAGTGGAAACATATTGGCTACCACCTTTTAAGGCAGGCCCCCTCTCTTTTCATACGCTTTTTGTTTAAGTCCTCATCTTATTTCTTTATTTTGTTTCCTGTGTGTGTTTGGTTATTTGCACGTGGGGATGCTTTTAACACACATGGTTATTAGGCTCATAGGCTGTTTTGAAATGCTTCTCAAAATGTGGATTCCTTTGTTTTTTTCAGTGTGGAGTTCCTAATACAATATTTACTTCATTCAGGGTTAATCTGTTATTTTGTATTGGTTTCATTTATTCGTAGATGATATGTAGATATGGGTGACTTGCACAATAGTGCACAACTGGAGAATCAAAAGATCTCAATATAAATTATACTATGACTAACTAATCTACTAGTAGTATAGTTTAAATCTTTGTTTTCATTAATACAAAAAGTTCCGATCTCTAATTGCTAGTTGCACAATATATTTGGTTTAATGCAAAGGAGTAAATAAGGTTCTGCCTTCATGTCTGCACTAAAATGCAAGTGTTATGTGCTGCAATAATTAACAAATGTGCTCAAGTTTGAGTTGACGATTTACTTAATTTTTAAAAAAAAAATAAAGGTTTAACTAAAGATTATTTCATCTGCAACCCAGCTTTAAGCCTAGGCTTTTTGCTTTTTGGATTTTAAGTCCAAAATGCGAAAAGATCGTTCGGTAAACCTTGGGTTTAAGATAACTTTACTCTGCATGTAGTCTACCTTTTTCGTTAGCAGCTTTTTTTTTGTATCTTTTGATTAATTTTTTTGAAGTTTTTTACCTTTTCAATTTCTCGTGAAAAAATTGATTTAAAATTGAAAAAAAATCACTAAAGTCGAAAAAAGCCACTAGAAAGACCATTAAGTGGCCTTATTCATTTTATTTGAACATGTTTTAAAAAAATTTGGTAACTATTGTTGACTTTTATGATTCCTTATGACGAGAAATTTTAAAAGTATGGCTGTTTGAACTAACATTGAAAACAATTCACTAAAATGAAGAAATCTGTATAAAAAATGCTACCTCAAACGCAGGCTTAAGCACATGGGCTTATGCCTAAAAAGACCATGCAAAAAAATCCCTAATTTTTTGCCTAAAAACCTAAAAAAGAGAAGTCTAAAAGTTGCCAACCAAACACCTGAGGCTTTTTGCCTTTTGCCTTAAAGAAAAGGGGCAAAAAGCCAGATTTAAGCCGGTTGCCAAACGAGCTCAAATTGTTTATCTCTGTACTTGTCTTCCGTCTGTGCTTCTTTTTAACTGTTGTATTTAATGTTTTTGGCTTCAGGACTCACCAGAAATCGTGAGACTTGTATCGGTTGCAGTGTTAGTTTTTGGTCCACGCAAGATAGTTGGAGAACTTGTCCGTAAAGATAGTGCTTCCTTTAGCAGTATTTCTGATGGCACAAACAGTGAATTGAACTCGCAGAAGTTTCTGCTTCTGTACAAGGAGATATTTGTCCCTTGGTGCCTGCAATGGAATGGTTCTTCCACCAGTGCTCGACTAGATCTCTTGCTTGTGTTAATTGATAATGACAGTTTCTCAGAACAGTGGGATAGTATTATCACCTATGCTTCTGATCTACAGCATCTTGGGGCTGGGCCTGAGACCCCTGAGCCGAACCATGTACTTGTCTTGGCAATGCTCCTAGAGAAGGCTAGAGTGGAGATTAGAAAGAGAAAGGTGGGAGTAGATCCTGTTCATATGCAAGGCTCCAACCCAGACCACTGGCATCATGAGCTTCTAGATTCATCTGCTGTTTCTATCACACGTTCTTTGCCTTCCTCCAGGAGTTCCTACGCCCGGTTCGTGCGGTATGAAAATATAAATTTTAGTAAAATAAATTTGAACCATGTATACCTTGCATGCATGAAGTGTGTTATGATTTGTGAGACTTGAAATGTTATTTTCTGCTACATAGTGGATGAGGTATCCAAAATTCCAAATGAATCATAAATTGTAATTATCAAAGAATGTACCGACCCACTGCATGTTGGCCTGGGTAGCTTATGAAAGTGGGTTGACAACTCGGCCCAAAAGTTTAATCTCAAATTGCTTATAGTATCAGCTGATGTTTCATACTACACTAATCTAAATTTTCATCCATAATCGACGTGGGATGTATTATTACATTCTCCCTTTCTTTTAATTACACAATGTTCTTGTTGCACCCAAGGTTTTTAAAAATGGTAGTGGTTGGCGTAACGGTAACGATGGCAGTGACACAATTAGGGGCACAACGGCTATAGCGTACGATTTTCTTAATGTTTGCACAATACTATTAAATTAAACTGATACTTATATTTCTATTTTAAACTCATATTTATTGTAGGTTGAAATAATTTTTGGTATTTTCTTTTTACTTCCTACATATGATCTAGGAAGTGAAAAAATTTGAAAGCAAAAATGATTTAAAACTATTCATAGTCTAAAGAACTGTTACGGCTGCCATTACGGATCATTATGCCCGTTATGCCTCCAGTACAACTACTACCTTTATGGGTTATGGCTGGGATTTTTCATCACTGCTACTTCGGTCATAAAGGTGATTGGGAGGCATCGAAACCGTTAAGTAATAGTCGTTACCATTACGCAACACCGATTTTTAAAACAATGAATCTTATCCATAATACTATAGAGAAAGGACAATTTTCACATGAAGTGTGATGTAAAACAAATGCAATATGACATTGAAAAAGGTCCTTGTAATAATCCATCCACATAGGTTGGGTATAGAAAGTTAGACTAGGATCGCTAAAGTAACTTGAGCTTAAACTTATGCGATAAGTTGTTAGGCCCACTTTTATAGTTATTGGGTTTGCAAACGGTGGGCCCTTCACAAACCGTGTTACTAGAAAATGCTAATAATCTAGCGATTTACGCTTTATAACACATATTTTGAGACATGGTACACCTTCATTTCAAAATGAAAAATTTAGTGTTCCAAAGTGATCCCTCATAATATTTCTTATTTATTTCCTTAACAATTTTTCAAATGACAAAAAACCAAATGTAATAAACTACAATATAATAAAGAAAGTAGAGCTTTGCTTTGATAAAATGTAATTTTTGTGTGTGCTTATAAAGCCTCTTAAAAATTTGTTTTACATGAATAACTTGAAAAATATTACTTCATCTTATGGGAGGGTTATAATCTGAAAACAATCAATTCTAATATTATGATTTATAGAATCTTAATCCTATTAGACCACAAGTTATGGCATATGGCATACCACTTTTCCTTTCCAATTTTTTTGTACCGAAACGATTCGTGTTCTAGGTAACTATCACAAAGTAGTTTTAGAGTCGACCCTGATACCATGAAGAGCTCCGTGAAACAGAAGTAGTTTTAGAGCTCTGTGAAACACGCTGCCTATGGGGATTCTTGCGCCGTTCATCACTGCAAAACAGATCGAGCTGCGGGCATTAAGGGTTAGAGAAACTATGCTACTGCATAAGCGAGAAATCAGGTTGGAAAGTAAGGATATCATGATTGCTTGGTTGGTTTCTTCACACATGTAGCGTGATTTTTTTTGGGGGGGGGGGGGGGGGGGG
>JAOTRH010000006.1:8225116-8239019 GCA_034768845.1 Heliamphora exappendiculata | reverse complement strand
CCCCCCCCCCCCCCCCCCCCGCGTCACAAGGTAGTTTGGTCACATAGGCATGATAGTACTAAACTGCTGCAAACTAGTAAGGATTGTGCCTGCCATCAAATTTGTGCATCATGGCAAGATTACTCTACGCTCTATAAATAGAGGCTCGACAAGCCTTCATGCTGCTCTAAAAGAAAATCAAAGAATTTTTTGATTAGCACTGTTGATGAACTATGGATATCGCAGAAAGGCTAGCTCAAGTTGGAGAGGAGATACAACACGTAGAGAACGACCTACGCGACCGCTGGATACTCTTAAGAGCCTTTTGGAGATGACCGTAATGGTTCTTTATATTGTTGAATAGTTCTAAATCATTTTCGTTTTAAAATTTTCCACTTTGTACACTAGAATGCAATCCTATGGAGAGTCAAAAATCACATATCTACATAGGTGAAGTTTGATTTGCAAATTTGCGTCAACAACTTTTAGATCTACAATATTTTCGGTTCTTTCTCCTCTCAAATAATAACGATTTTGATTGCTTGTATTATTCATTATTATTTGTAAATTATCTATGTTTACCAAGAGTCGAAAATGGTGGATTTACATGAATAAATATTGATTTACAACATTTGTCTCACACATTTTTTGATTTACAAGATTTTCAATGCATATTGCCTTCCAAACATGCAAAAAAATATTGTTTTAAACTTTTTGCTATCTCAATTTAGATTTTTTAGGGTTTTTTTTGACATTAATCTATTGACAATTTAGAGTGAATTTCAATTTTTAATGATGTGATATGAATCATAAGATGTATCAATCTATATTATTGATTTATTTTTTTAATATTTTTTCATTTCTTTTGTAGATTTACTCTCTATGACTATACATTAATTTAAGATTTAGCAATATTACTATTTAAAATGTGTAAAATTATTTTTTACTGAGTTAAAACTATTATAAAACATGTTAGATCATATGTAAAAGGGGAAAATATCACCAAAAATTATTATCTTACAATAAATATGATTTTAGAATAGAAACACAAGT
This sequence comes from Heliamphora exappendiculata, assembly GCA_034768845.1. Classification (NCBI taxonomy): domain Eukaryota; kingdom Viridiplantae; phylum Streptophyta; class Magnoliopsida; order Ericales; family Sarraceniaceae; genus Heliamphora; species Heliamphora exappendiculata. The sequence continues at coordinate 8,237,987 of JAOTRH010000006.1, read as the reverse complement.
GTCGTTTCAACTTTACAGTGTTATGCAAAAACATTAAAAAAGGAAAAACTTACGGCTCCGGTTTCTGCCACTGTTACGTTACGGTCGTTACATCCCGAAGCCGTGCCACCGTCATATTACTATTTGGGGGATCGCTATCATTTTTAAACCTTGGACATTTTGTTGACAATTTCAAATTGTGCTAGAAAAGATTATGACCTTTTTTCCAAAAAAAAAGGTGTTTTTTTTTCTTTTTTTGTTTGGGGGTAAAAAATAGTGATAGAATGTTAAGGTGAAAATTTATAATTTATTTTGGGGGATAGTAAATTAGTGAACAAAACTGTGAAGATGAAAATCTATAATTTCTTCTCTTGGTGTCTATAATTCTATCTCCCATTTTACAGTTGTACACTTAGATTTGAGTTATAAACCAGTAATTTGTCATTAGTAAATGTTCCATTTTTTTATGCTTGGATGAAAGAAACAATCATGCCAGAGAAAAAGATGGAGAGCAGGGGGAAGGGGGAAAAATACATTCGAACTTGTAGATTTTCAGTTTGAAAATAGTTGCGTGCAGTAAGTCAAAGTTCTAGGATTTAAAGCAAATGAGGTTTTGAAGTTGAAAGGTTTCCTTTGTTACGCCTTCAGAAAAGTGAAATTTCAAAATTGTTTGCATAAATTTCTGAGGTAACTATTTGAGGTAGCATCAAATTACCTTTATTAGCCCTGTATTGTTTCATCTTTTATCAAAAGCAGTGTTGGATTGTATGTCCCTCTTGGCATCTCGTGTTTGCCAATTGTTAACTTGATCAAGTATTAATAACTGTCATATTCACTTCTTAATATAAATTATTGTTAACAAAATGTTGAGTTTACAGTAAAATGCCTTCCTATAACTAACAAAGTTGATATATGGCATGCAAGAGACGCATGCAATTTGTTGAAGTTGATTGATAAAATGAGACTCCTGCCGAATGTTTTCAAGGGTGTAAGAGTCGTCATTCTCACGCTGGTTTTTGATTTTGCGCATGGTGTGCTAGAATTAGGTTTGAACATGGCTTGATTGAGGGTCCTCTACCCTAGTGAGTTGCCCTCTATACTCGTGATTGCAATACCCGGTACCCACTCGGCTCAACATAGCAGCTTTACACATAAGTCTGTTCACTCCTACGCTCGTCCCCTCCAAGACAAAGGTACGCTCACCCTTCAGCCGAGCATGGAAGAAGGCACACTCATCCTTCAGCCGGGCATGCTATTCCATGGCATTTGATTTGACTTTCTTGGCTTGCCTGGACAACCTGCATTGAGTAGTACCCTCGATTTCCTAAATACTTGGTCTTCAGAGGGGCATCTTGATGCTGCCATACCACTTAAGTCTAGAGTAGGGTTTAGAAACCCCTTGGGATTGCTGCTTGGGTCTAGGGATGTCTAAGCAACCTATGTCACTGCTTGGGAACACCAGAAGACTTGTGGTTTGGAAGTCCATTTACAAGAAGAAAAATCATTGAACGAGCTACACGATTCTCTGAATGATGCATTATATTTATCCATTGCTGCTTTTGTATTACAATTATCTAAACTTTATCACACCTACCTGCTACAATGCCCCATGATACGACCTCTAAGGTATGATCATTGGTACAATGGGTAATTTAAGAAACCAATGGAAACCAAGAGCGTTAAGCCTTCTGTCCGTGGCTAAGTTGCTTCCCATGGTTTGACCCTCCTATATAAAAACTTCATGCATACACGAAGCTATGTCCATCATTCTCCCCATCTCGGAAAAGACATGAAGATCTCCACTGCCACTCTCTTTGGCCTTTAGACTGGCTCAACTCTCACTTCCTCCATTTTTGGTGAACCCGTGCCAGCATAGTGACTACCATCTTCCCAGAAGGTCCAATCAGGTGTCTCATCATCCATCATTAACAACAGTTAAGTAAGAACAACTAAAAACATGATTAAAAGTCGAGTACTTAGGAAGTGAAAAAACATAACAAGGGTTCTTTTTATGTCATGTTTCCTTCAATATCCAGGCAAAATTTTTATGCCTTTATATGTTTAAATTTTCATTTTTTTTTGGGTTCTTAAACTAGAGTTCATTTCTTCCGTAGTTATCATAGAAAATATTTTTGCCCATGTCTTAGGTACATACTCTAAATTTTTTAACCTCTAATTTGTCAAGGATGGTTAATGTTATTTAGAAGCACAAGCACACAAGCAACAACCTAGATTAATTGTGTGACGTTACGTCCAAACTCATCCATGGTGGTTGATGCTTGTGGCCAAGCAATTTACCACCGAGCTGATCGTTTTGAGACTTACCTTAATTGCGCAATCTAGGAAAAAATAAACATCATTGAAAATTAAGTTTATTAAAAATCGGTTATATTTATGGTTTTTGAACATTTGAGTATCTATGCATTTATAGCTATATGTCATTTGATAAGAAAAGTGGTCACATTCTTGATTTAACAAGTGTGTTGGTAAGTTGCCTGACTTCGTGCAGAGCCACAATGAAGCCTAAAACTCAATTCTATCTAAACGAGTAGAAAAGAAATAAAAGATGGCTCTTCCCTTCATTCACTACATTACAAGGATTAATGTATTTATGTTCAAGATTAATCTGAGTCTTGTTTTGATGTATTTTATAAGGGCAGCGTATAACCATTTATTAGGTTTTAGATGTGATATATAGTTGGATTTCGGAGCGAGGAGCACAGTTGGTAGATGATATGCTAGATTTCTTGGAATCTTGTCTTAATCCTTTTTTTAAAATCCTTTTACGGAGGTTATTGTTGTTTCATTCTTGTAGGGGATCTTTTCCGTCCCTTTTTTAGGGGTTCTCCCTTTTTTCCGGTTGGTATTTCCTTAATGTTTTTTTTATAGAATCTTTATTCTTTACTTATCAAAAAAACAAACATTCCTAGACATGACTTGTAATAGTTTTGCGTCATCTTACGGGACAAGTATGCTACTAGGTTATTTTATGTTGTTTTTATTTAGGTCTAGAATACTCAAAGAACCAAAAAAAACTTCTATGTTTTGAGTTAGTTCTCATATGATTAGGACTTTGGAGCGCCTGGTGTGTGCGGTGTAGGGAGTAAGCTAGTTTTTTTGGGAAGTATGGCTGCTATTGAGATATTGAGATAACATTGAAGAATGGGAGGTGGGTTGGATGTAAACGACGAAAAACTTGAGAGAGGAAGAGCGTTAATGAAGGCTCAGTACTGGGACTCAAGTCAAGTAGTTGCGAGTTGCTTTTTGTCAGGTGCCGTTAGTTAAGTTCCTTTTGTCCTATAGGTCGAAGGAAGAGATAGATCCTTAAACATGACAAAGGAGTGAGAAAAGCAACAGAACGGGGCAATGAAGGCTTGCGAAGTGGGAAGTTCGAATACAGGAAAAGCAATAACATGAAGATAACCTGCAATGGGATGATTTTCGATAGCTCTATATCACTTCTAGCCTTGGAATGAAAGGGCAATAGAAAAAGAAAGTGCAGGAATTGAGATTTTCGAATATGAAGAGATAGCTGAGAGAGAGATAGGAAAGAAGGGTGCCTAAAGGAAAGTAAGAAAAACCATCCTTGCTTGCTCCCTAGGGAGAACTCCAAAAGCACCACTCCCACTAGCTATGAGGAAGAGCGACCTAGTCTCTTACAAAAGAAGTTGTGGACTCAGATATTATGCTCAGACTTATATTGATATTTCCCTCGAGAAGAGACCCCTTCTTGGACAAGGCTTTAGATGTGGACAACTAGAGCCTTTTTGTTGAGGGGAAAACTTGCAACTATTTACTGTTAAATCATTGAGCATAGCTCATCTAGGTCATATGTCTGAGTGAGGACAGAAAAAACATGTGCCTCCCTTTGCTTGCCTCCACAATATGGTGGTAAATGCCACAAGTAATAGTGGCATTGGGATCTTCAGAGGCTACATAGGTGGTTAAATGTGGTCCTCATCTTTTTTCTTTTCTTTTCTTTAGTTCTTTTTCCTTTTTTTTGGGAATCGGGTCGGGGGGAGGGGAGCACACTGTGTCTTCATCTATGTTTTGAGAAAATCTTTTGCGGGGTTTTTTCTCTTTAAAACCAGGCAAGCTGCAAGTCCTTGGAGAGAGTTGGACGATTACTTTGATAAACCCTCCACACTGCCACTCTGTCACAGGATCTTGCTTATAGGTGTTGAGGGTTATGGGGTGCTTAGTTTTCCCATGACCACTGACCACGCATTGATTCCAAAGAGATCTGTTCTCAACTTGGGTTGGCGTAAGAGCATTAAGGTGTACACCCAGGTGGAGAACCACTTGGCCAAGGGGAAGAAGGTTTGAGAGTATTGGTGCTAGTGCACATGTCTATGAAGCACGAGTGCGGGTATGCTAGTACGCTGAAATCTAAAAGCATAGGGTACAGGTACGTCTGTGGTATGGCAGTAAATTTATCTATTTTTGTACTTTTTAATATTACATTACATATATCTTAAATACAAAATTATTTTTAACTTATGAGGAAAAAAAATATATGTTAGATCATATTAGCATTGTCGTCTCAAAGTTGTGCATTCGGCAATTGCTAGTTGTGATTGCAGATGGCGATACTTGTTGGCCTAGAAAATAATTGCTGTGACAATCGTATTTGTTGAAAATTGTTTTCTGCAGTCGCAAATCCTAAGAGTAAGTATCATAAGATGAATTTTCTTATATAAATTTGAGATTCTAATATTTTTATTAAGTTATAGAGTCTAAATTATGTTTTTAATACTCAAATTTATTTTTACACTATAAGAGATAACATATTATTTACTCTAGTACTCTTTTACTTCATATGAGTCCTAAGGCTCCCAACATATCAATTCACAGATCCAAAACGTACAACTATCGTTCCCAAAACGTACCGGTGCCGTACCCATACCCGGCGCATGTATGGTACCATTTTTGGAGTACCCGTACTTCATAGGCACATATGCATGCTCGGGTGATAGTTTGCTCATTTGATTGAACAACTAGGAGGCTTCTTGGAGATTGCCTCGTCATACCTTGGCCTGAGGTTATTGCATCATATATGTTAGCCTTGACCGTTAGAGCTTTGTCATGGAGAGAAACACACGTGATGAGGTCCCATTCGGGTAAGCTTATCTCATGGGACTAGCACATGGAACCAAGGATGATGGGGTAGGCAACTTGAAGATGATGAGGCGCAACGTGGTCATGTGGGCTCATGTTCCTAAGCCGAACAACTTATAAATATCTATTCAATTCTTTTATCTACGGGAGTTTTAGATAATTTATGAAAAACTTGTGTGGTGTTGTGTGATGCCTTGTGCAACCTTTGATTCTTTGTGTAGCCATACTTGAGGAGCTTATTTCCAAGGTGTTCTAGTTGGGATGTTCTGGAGTTTATTTTTTTCCATGAACACTGTTCTCGGGTTACCATTCACAACCCTCATCATCGCCTTTTCAGCCCCAAAACCTACCCATTCTAGCCCAAATTCAGTTCCTATCCCACATAGTTGGGGCGTTATTCGGTTGAATTTTGTTCGTTTTTGTTGAAAGTTTGGATGTATGTCCCCCACAAATATGGCACACAGCATAAATTAACAGAATAACAAAAAAAAAAAAAACGTCCACTTCAATTTTCTTTTTGGTTAGTGTTGTACTATGTTTACAACATGCACGTTCATATACACAAGTAGCACAATGTTCTACATACGCATTGGATGGAATATCTCACTCGGCTCCCAAATACTCGCAAATAGTGGATTGTACTGCCAAGTGGCATCTATCTATATTAGTTGCATATCCATGCTGTTTTGATGTTTGGATTGTTTGTTATTGTAAATTGTTTAGATTAGGACAAATACATGTCTATATTAAATATGAAATATAGGAGAATTTATTTTTGCTTTTTAAATATTTTTCTGAAGTAGATAAACTTGAAGATACATAGTTACAATGTCCTAGTTTCGTTTTCTAATTCAGTGGCTGAACGAATTGCCATGCATGCAGTTCTTGGATTGATGTCTCAGCCGGATCTGATGGCTGTGCTTAAGATGGCCTCAATTTGAACCATGGTTTTTTCTTCACTGATGCACTCGTTAGTTGCACCAAGTAGCAGATGCTGCACCAAATGACCAGGAGGGGCATGTGCCCCTCCTCATTTTTTGATAATTATACTAGTATTCACGCAGTCATACATGAAGAGTTTCTCATTTACTCCCTATAAAATTTACTGGTGCTCACCCTAAACCATTTAAGGCCCCCAGTATTTTTAATGAAAAGGTAACTGTAACTTACTCCCTTAAATTAACTATTTTTCAAAAAAGCCCCTTCTAATGCTTTCAAACAACCATGAATCAAATGGCTCTCAAACGGTTTGGGGTAAATGTCAAAGACTTGTTAAATCAATTGCAGCATATTCAAACGGTATTTGGCAATCAATCAAACCAAGCTCCAATTGATTATCAATTCTGCTTGGATGCTTCAGTTGACTGTGTTTGGTTTCTCCTAAGGCGAGAAGTTGCATTTCGTGTCATGAATCCTAAAATTCAAGTAACCAAGGAAATTCTCTTGAACTCTTGAAGTTTCTTTTCGCATTGAATAATGCTCCACAAAACCTTAAGTTGATAGCGCCCAATATTTAAAAAATTTCACGGTTGTGAATAATAGGTGACGCTATGTTAAATTCATGTCTCCGCCACTGGTTGACATAGTTGAATAAGATTGTGGAGCTTGATTTTGATTAAGCCGCTTGAGCGGGTACCGGGCCACTCAAGCCTTATCAAACATTATCAAGCTAAGGTGCACACAGTTATGTACCCTGCATTTCTAATTTGCAATTATAAGGTGCATAGAAGTGCGTGCGTACAAATACACCATCAAGTTGCAGTCAACCTCTAACAAATCTACTTTAACTCAATTGAGTTAAATGTTTCTCAGATGCTTATGCTTCTATTAAGAATTTTACTGCCAACACTTAACAAACATAGGATAACCCAAATAATTTAATATTGTCAAGAACTAGCTCCATGCCTCAACCACACTTTTTGCAAGCCATCAATAAAGCGTCATTTCCTTGGATAGGACCCCAATTCTCGTAAGTGAACCCTGGAGGGTAAACTAGATAGCCCCAAAACCCTAAAAGGCAGGGGTAATTAAAAAAAATGCGACTTTACCTTGGTGCACCATAAGTCCTGCAAGAAGGAACTCATTTCTTTTCAATTGTCCTTACAATAGCTTCCGAAAAAAATCATCTTTCTTTCCCGTTGGCCAATGCAAATAAATTATTCACCCTCATATGGATCCTAACGACAACATTAACCACAAAATGTTTTGGGTCTCATCGATTTTGAATTGACGGTTCTTTAGGGAAATTGTTGTTGGAGGATTCAGTCAAAAATCAACCAATGATACAAGATCCCTATGCTGAGAACAAACACCTGGGATCTGGTGATGATTCGATTTCATTTTGCCATCCAATGAAGGCAAACAAACAGGCTGAATTTCCTTTCAACATGAGAGGATTTTTGCTTCTCTCTCCAAGTCTCTCTGGTGATTATCACTCTTTGAAGTTCCCGGGTTTATATAAATAAATAGCTTCTCAGAAGTATTCAATCAAGATACCTAAATGATGTATCTATCATGAGTTCTAATTTAAATTGAGTAATTGACAATGAGAATTGCATTATGGAATGCTGCTATCGTTATTTTTTGTTTTAGTTTTATACATCCCAGAAACTTGCTTGAGTATTTACTTCATTTGTTGCATACTGTCAAGTTTTTCCAGTTTCTAACGGTGATGTTTGCCCTAACTATTGATACAGGGCTGTTCTTGGGGGCGCAACAGAGGATGATCAAATGTCTTTTTTGTCTAGAAATGCTCAGATCGTTATATTTAAAGAGCTCTACTTCAAGTTGGTGTCTTTCACAATGGATTCTCCTTTGTCTTGGGTTAGGGATGCATGTTCTTTATTAATTGCTGAAGGAAATGATTCTGTGGCAAGGATTGAACCATCTACGGATGTGCTTGAAATGGCTCATTTTTCACTTGAAGTACTTGATGGAAGCTGCTTTTGCTTAAAGACTATTGAAGATGAAAATAAGTTGGTCTCAGGTCTTTTAGCTACAATATTTCTGATTGACTGGGAATATGTGGCAGTAGTGTCCAATGATCCTCTTGATGATGAAACTACTAGAAAAATGAAGGCCAGGATGGATTTTTCTGCAGTTGTGCATGCTTTTCGCACTAAGATAAGTAGTCCATTCTTTAAAAGCCTCAGCATGAACAGTCGGAACAGTTTGGGAAGTATATTGGTTCAGTTTATTAGGTTCGCCATATTCAAGGAAGATAAATTTGATAGTGATAAACTATCATCTTTGTGCTGCCTTTGGATGCTTGATGTTCTTGGATGTCTCTGTCAGGATCAATTTGAAGAACAAGAACTGTTAGACCAATTTTTGAGCAAGGGTGATTTCTGGCCTTCATGGATCTTGCCAGATTTTAATTCAGGTGGAAGATCAGCCATCTTGAAGGTTGAAAACATTTCTATTAATGTGAGTGCAACTTGTTTGGTAGTTATTCTTCCTGACATCTTGCATGAATGGTATCTAATAAGGAGCATGCAAAATATTTAAACATGTAAAATTGTTAAGATTGTTTTATTTTTATATTATTTACTTTCTATTTGTTTTACTCGCTTTCTCGTTGATGAAAAAACAAGAGATTGTGAAAGTCTGAGATCAAATGGGCTAAATGGGTTTTAAGTCTGTATTTGGTTTCCACGGCTGGACAGAGGCTAATACTCAAGCAATTTTAAATCTGTATTTGGTTTCCATGGATGGGCAGAGGCTAATAGTTGAGCAACTGAGGCTAATATCTGAGTTACTGAGAGAGGTTAGAGGAGTAAGGAGGAGGATGCTGATTTCTATTCCCATGTTTAAGGTCAAACTGGCATAAATATATTGGTATGGTTAATTTGCTATGGAAATTTGGCATAGCGGTTAGGTGGACATGTTATTTAATTTTGGCGTAATTGGTTCATAGCTGGAGCTAAAGATCTTATCTTCTTGCCTTGTCTTATCTTAATTTTTCTAATAACTTCACTGAACAAATTCTCGTTGCGTCTTGTAGTTTCTTCTTTATACTCTTGTTGCATGCTCTTACAAAGATGCAATTTTTTTTTTTTAACGGTGAGGGTTTATTATGCAAGTATAGAACTGGACAACGAAGAAGATGAACTGGAACCAGTAATCCAATAAATGTGCACAGTAACATAGTTTTTTAGCTCTGAAGGTCCATAGTAGAGGATAAACTGGTATGGGGACGGAAACGTAGACAAGATTCTATTTGAAGTACATCGTGATATGCTAATGCAAGCTTTGGTTCTAAGATAGATGCCCAACCCCATCAATTAGCACGCCTCCATAGTCCATAGATTCCCTTCTGTGCAACCCTGTACTTGTTGCAAAATTATATGGAACATTTCTCTAACTTATCATCAGATTCAAAACAAGGATGGCTTGCTATGAACTGAAAGTGGGTACTGTGTAGGCATCCAGGAATCACATTCTTGTTGCTGCAATTGATGAGCTTATATCAAAGATCGGGATCGACAGGGTTGTTGCTGGTTCTGTTTCACATACTATGTCTTCAACTGAGGAAGCAACAAGGAAACTGATCACCTCCCAATCTCCTTATTCTCGAGCCTGGCTTGCTGCTGAAATATTATGCACATGGAAATGGAATGGTGGCAGTGCTATGAGCTCTTTCTTACCTTTACTGAGTGCATATGTGAAGAGTGGATATTGTTTTCACGAGGAAAGCTTGTTAAACTCCATTGTTAACATTTTGTTTGATGGTGCACTTGTTCATGCAGCTAGTGATAAACTGAGCCTTACCTATGTATGGCCTATTTCATATGATGAAATGGAGAGTGTTGAAGAACCCTTCTTAAGAGCTCTCGCAAGTTTACTTTTTACCCTTTTTAAAGAAGATATATGGGGAAAGGACAAAGCTATATTGTTTTTAAAATTGCTTGTAAATAAACTTTTCATTGGTGAAGCAATTAATTTGGATTGTTTGAGGATTCTTCCTTTAATTATGAGTATCCTTATTAGGCCATTGAGTGCTGGAGATGAATCCGATCCAAATGTTCAGCTTGATTCTTTTGAGGAAAATCAACAGCAAGATACTATTAAGGACTGGCTCCAAAGAACTGTATTGTTCTCACCTTCAAACACTTGGCAAACAGGAGAAGGTAAATGATTCCATTTTTCTATGCCATGGTGATATTGAATATTTGTCCCTTGTCCAACCTTTAATCTTCAGAAAACCACTGGTTGAGACCCTGATACATAGGGACCCTCATTTTCCAAAGAACAATAGGCATTCCAACCATCCGTCTATTGAGTGTTTCCAGTGTTTTGAGTTTTTGATTATTTGGCTTAAGATATATTTTAGACTGAGCATAAAACTGAAGAACGTTTTCCTTTGTTATCTCTTGCAGAGCTCGAAGATTGGTTTCAGCTGGTTATATCTTGTTACCCCATAAGTGCAGTAGCAGGAATACAAGGGTTAAGACCAGAGAGATATATCAGCCCCATGGAGAGAGCACTTTTACTTGAATTATTTCGTAAGCAGAGACATGGTCCTGGCTCACCAACTGTAGCTAATAAGCTGCCTACTGTGCAGATGATGCTATCAAGGCTAATGGTAGTTACAGTTGGGTATTGCTGGAAGGAATTTAATGAAGAAGATTGGGAGTTCGTAGTCTATAGGTTGAGATGGTGGATTGAAACAGTAGTGGTGATGATGGAGGAAGTAGCTGAAAATATTAATGAAGCCGTAACAAACGGCTCTGCCTCTAATAACTCCGAAGTTTCTATAGAGAAGCCTGAGCATGCTATCTCGGAGTTAAACCCTTCCCCTTTAAAGATTGCTACTAACGCCCTTGCTGCTTTTGCACTATTTTGTCATGTTGTTGGATTACAAGAGGAAGAAAATTCTAGTAATTTGAATCCCTTGAGGACTGAAAGATGGGATGCCATCAAAGATCGAATTCTCGAAGGTATTCTTCGCTTATTCTTTTCCACCGGTGCTGCCGAGGCCATTGCAGGTTCCTGTTGCTACGAGGCTTCATTTATTATTGCGTCTTCCAGGTTTGATTATCCTCACTTTTGGGAGTTGGTCGCTTCAAGTGTTGTGAAGTCTTCTGCATATGCTAGAGACAAGGCTGTGAAATCAGTTGAACTTTGGGGACTAAGGAAGGGGCCAATCAGCTCTTTGTATGCGATCCTTTTTTCCTCCAAACCATTTCCAGCTTTGCAGTTTGCTGCTTATGTTATTCTGTCATCTGGGCCTGTTTCAAGCTTGTCTATCATTAAAGAAGACACTGAAGGTTCCTTGAATCGAGGAAATGGTGACCAAGGGCCTTATCGTCTCGATTTGTCTTTTGAAGATAATGTTCATTTGAGGGAGGAAATTTTGTCCACGCTCGAAAAATTACCATATGAGAGTCTTGAAATGGACCTCATGGCACCACAACGGGTAAATATTCTTTCATCAGATGCAAACCTTTTTTTACTTTGACTTGTTTCTCCCAACCTCAAATTTCCTTTGGATTCCTAGTACCAAGCATAAAAATAAAATAAAAATTTTCTCCAATATGTATGGTACTGTGGTTCCTGTCATATAATCATATCTATTCTGAACCCCTACAGGTAAATGTCTTTCTTGCTTGGTCTTTGTTGTTATCACATCTACTGTCCTTCCCGTCGTCATCTCCTGCGAGGGAAAGACTGGTTCAACATATACAAGAGCATGCCGATTCAGCAATATTGGATTGCCTGTTCCAGCATATTCCATTGGAGTTGTGCTTGGCACTTAGCTTGAAAAAGAAAGATGCAGAAATCCCTGCTGTGTTGTCAGAGGCTGCATCTGCAGCAACACAGGCCATCACAAGCAGTTCACTTTTGTTCTGTGTGGAGTCACTTTGGCCAGTTGGACCAGAGAAAATGGCTTCACTTGCTGGAGCAATATTTGGTTTGATGCTTTGTGTTCTTCCTGCTTATGTTCGAGGGTGGTTTAGTGATATACGTGACCGTTCTACATCATCAGCAATTGAGTCTTTTACAAAAGCATGGTGTAGCCCACCTCTCATTAGAAATGAATTATCTCAGGTGTGTGCAATTTGACTTGTGATCATTAGGCACCCTGGTCTGTGTTAACCGTAATGGAAAGCCGTATCCAAAAAGATAGACGAGTACTCTTATTTATAATAAAAAGCTAAACCACACTATTACATCCCTATACTCACATATACAGAATAATAGTAAAGATACTACTAAGATACATATATATCTAACACCCTCCCTCAAGGTGGAGCATATATATCTACCATGCCTAGCTTGTTACATAATTATGAGACATGCGAACCCGGTAGGAATTTAGTAAAGATATCGTCCACCTGATCTCCTGTAGGGACCGACCCAAAATTCACAACACCTTTATGATATTCCGCACGGACAAAATGGCAGTAAATCTCAATGTGTTTTGTTCTCTCGTGAAATACTGGATTTGTGGAAATATAAATAGCTGAGGTATTATCAACCCATAGTCTGGCAGATCCTCGAAGAGGAAAGTGTAACTCTGTCAAAATTTGTTGTAGCTACATAATTTCAGCAGTTGCTAAAGCCATAACTCGGTATTCGGCCTCAGCACTGGACAGGGAGACCACATTCTGCTTCTTGCTCTTTCAAAAATCAAGTTCCCACCAACAAAAATAGAATAACCAGATGTGGATTTCCGGTCAAATGTACATCCATCTCAATCAGCATCAGAGTATCCTTCCATTCCCATATGACCATGATCAGAAAACTGGATGCCCTTCCCTGGGTTTTTGAG
>JAOTRH010000006.1:8201318-8220318 GCA_034768845.1 Heliamphora exappendiculata | reverse complement strand
TAAAAGAAATTAACACTAATAATAATGGCATGATAAGATATTAAATAATAATATTGATCATTGTCTATAACTAAAAATAAAAAAATAAAAAAATACAAGTAAAAAATTAAAAATAAGTATAATATTTTTGTATCTTAGTTCTATTATATTGTTAAAAAATAAAATTTATATACATATTTATATATTAAATATGTTTAATTTATTTAATTAAGAGCGGGACGGAGATTATAAATACCGTTTCCTACCCGTTACCTAACGAGTGCAGAAAAAATTTGCACAAAACAGAACAGGAGAAGTTGAGGTAGACTGAAGACGGGTAAAATTGTCATTCCTAATTAAAATTAAAAAGATGTTGAGATTAACTATTTATGGCTTATTCCCAAATTCATGATCTGACAAAAGCGTTTTATCCCATGAAAAGATGACTAGTATTTAAAAGTTTAAAATTAAAAGATACAGGGGTTAACCATGCATGGTTTATCTTAAAATATGTTACCCATCAAATGATATTTCATTCTATAAAAAGCAGTAAAGACTTGAATTTAAAATTAAAAAAAAAGATTTTGAATAAGGTTGAAACCCTATGTGTATTTTGATTTGCACTAATCAATATTTCTAAATGAAAAGGCACAAACAAAAAAATAAAAACAATCACACAAGTAAATAAATCCAATCACACGAGACACGAGATTTTTACGTGTAAAACTTTAAACTAGGTAAAAATCACGACCAATCGAGGTCTAGGAATAATCGAATACTATAGAAACTATTTGTTACAAGAAATCTTACAAATCTCATTGAATCCACGACCTATGGTAGTAAGCCTAATTTATCGAATCTACACACACCAACTCTATGTTCAATTTTCGCTGAAATTCACCATTAAATTTCAACTTCTGAGAGAATCTTCTACTAGACTTTGACTCTTATGACTCCACTCAATAGACTCTACGAACTTGAATAGAACATTAAAGGTTTGTTTGCTTAATTGACGATCTTCTTTGAAAGCTCGTGAATCTATTTCGTCGTCAAGTGAGTTGAATAAAAAAAATTTCTTAAAATTTATACCTCTTAAGCTCTTAGTGACTAGAAATCATTACGAACAAGAGAGGTGCTCACATAAAACTCTAGTAATCTCTTATATAGACCTCTACTTAAAAAAACCTGACAGCCTCTTAAAACATTCTCAAAAATTACAAAATCATAACTGTTAAAAAATAATTTTGCATACGGACCGCTCAAGCAGTCTATTCACCATTTGAGCGATGAAGACATCCTTGCAACAGTTTTGCAAAATAGCCAAAGAAACCGCGAGTTTTATTTGATCGCTCGAACGGTTCGTCGAGCAATGGTCCCCAAGTTACAATATTTTGATTTTTTTAACATTGTATAGAACCATGCAACATTTTTTAGTAAATTCGTAAGAATAAGTATTAAATTATTAACGAATAAAATGAAAAATAATTTGTCATAAATTTACCAAAAATCTAGACGAACAAATCCAAAGAGGAAACTCCCTAACAAAAGAGATTAGAAAAAGAGGTTTTGAAAGGAATCCAACCATGTATGGATGACTATGTATTCACATGAGGAATAAGGCCTAGCATAGTTTATCCAGTGAAAATTTTTAAAAATATGTAAACTTTCAGATTTTTTATACCAAAAAAATCTAATTGGGCAACAACTGTAGAGCCTACTCTCCTAGGATAGGAAAAAGTGGTCACTACCACGACTAGATTTTGAAAATGTTTATTGAATTATTGAATTGATTAAAGTCTTCTTATTTTAAGATTTTATTAAATATACGGTATATAAGTTTTTATTCAATACTGCACCACGAATAAAGTAGCATCATGTCATGTCATGAGTATGTAAAGTACATAAATAGAAATTTATAAATTTTTACTGTACAAAACGCGAGTGAACGAACAAAGTAATGATGTGAGTTCAAAAGGACTATATACGAGTAATATTATATTCAATGGATTTTGTTCAATTCCAAAAGAGTAATGACTGAAAATGGGAAAGGATTTTGATGCTAGAATTGTGGGCAGAGTAACATTGTGAAAATTAAATGAGATTTTTGTTGTCCAGTTTTGGTGAAAATTAAATTCTTAAGAATTTCTGTATTCATCTATTTTATAGAATTTACAAGATACATTACAACTTGAATTCAAAGTAAGAAGAAAAAAAAAAAGAAACCGAGGCCCATATTTAGTACGATGTCCTTAAAACAGATTCGTCGCCTCACCACTGGTGCTTGAGGTTGTACCGGCGTCTGTCTCCCAGGATACAATGGATTATCTTCAGTCGAAGGAGCACGACTTTTGACTGAACGGCGAACGTGAACGTGCTTGATCACTCTCAACAAAGGAATCAAAACTTGAAGAGGATAAAACAGGACTTGTCTTCTTCTTGGTGTGTATTCTCTTGATATGCTGTGTGTATCATCATATGTGTCTATCTCAAGCCTTCCGAAAGGCATCCTTATATAGGCAATAGAAGGACCCTTGGCATTACTTCATTCAAGACCATGGAATGAATGTGGGAGGTGGGGAGAGGGAGAGTCCCCATAATGGAGGTGGGGAGAGGGAGAGTCTCCCACTTTCATAACTCTAGGAATGGAGAGAGTTTCCCACATGCCACAATTCCAACAATCACCCACATGAATGAAGTTTGCCGATTGACGCAGAATACAACGTAGACTTCTGAGAGAGATCAACGGAATAACCCATGTATAGGATAGGTAGCTTTTGGCCTTGAACCTTTCTTTGTGAGAATTCATCGAATTTACTGGCTGGCCAGTGAACGTGATGTCTTGAACTGTTTTGCCGTTTATGTAAATCGAGTCAACAGACTTCACCTAGGAGCTTCTCCTAACACAGTTCAGTTCTCACTTTTGTGTTCGTTTTGGCCCTGAACACTCGCCTGGTTCTATGAATGCTCTTGAGAATTTAGCTCTCTCAATTCTTGTAGAAGCGGCTCCATTTCACATTCACATAGGTGACTGCTTAATTAAGAGTATCCTGCAATACACCGCTTGGCAAGCCAACGCATAAGAGTCATTAAAAGCCATGCTTATCCTTCATTTATTGTAGTTATCACTGTTTGCATCACAGGAATGGTGCGAGAATGTATCCCCCACAGTGATCATACTTAGTTGAACACAATTTAGTTGTCTCTATTCAACCTAGATATTAGGATCTCTAGTCAGGTAGGTTGGGTATCCATTGTGCCAGCTTTCAACATAAGCTTTAGCCCCATCCTTCTTGATGTTTTATCAACTAGCTCTCGATTTAACCATTTGGTTAGCGGATCCGCAATATTGTCTTTTGACCCCACATAGTCAATAGTGACAATTCCATTTGAGAGAAGTTGTTTAATGGTATGATGTCTACGACGAATATGTCTAGACTTACCATTGTACATGGTACTCTGTGCTCTTCCAATTGATGATTTACTATCACAATATATACAAATCGCAGGCACAGGTTTCGACCATTCAAGAATATCCTCCACGAAATTTCAAAGTCATTCTGCTTCTTCAGTTGCTTTATCTAAAGCAATAAATTCCGATTCCATTGTTGATCTTGCAATACAAGTATGTTTTGGAAGATTTTCAAGACACTGCTGCACCTCCCAGAGTAAAGACATATCCACTCGTGGATTTTGAGTCTTTCATATCAGATATCCAGTTTGCATCACAGTATTCTTCCAGTACTTCTGGATATCTGGTATAGTGCAACCTATAAGTTCTAGTGTACCTCAAGTAACGTAGAACCCTTATTATGGCCTCTCAGTGGTCCTCCCCTGGATTGCTTGTATTTTGCTTACTCTGCTCACTGAGTAAGCAATATCAGGTCTTGTACAGCTCATTAGGTACATCAGACTTCCAATTATCTGAGAATATTCTAGTTGGGACACACCCTCACCAGAATTTCTAGATAAATGTATATTCAAATCTGCAGGGGTCTTAGCCACATTATTATTAGACTTATTGTATTTCTCAAGTATCTTCTCAATGTAATAAGTTTGAGACAATACAAGTCCATCAGATGCTCTGGAGATTTTAACTCCCAGAATCACATTTGTAAGACCCATATCATTCATGTCAAATCTTGATATTAACATGTCCTTGATAGATTTGATAATCTTATCATTACTACCAACGATAAGAAAATCATCAACGTATAAGCACAGGATGACATAGCCAACATCAGTCTCCTTGACATATACGCATTTGTCACATTCATTGATGTGAAAGCCGCCAGATAACATAGCATTGTCAAATTTCTCATGTCATTGCTTCGGTGCTTACTTTAGGCCGTATAATGATTTTACGAGTCGACAGACTTTCTTTTCCTGACCTGAAATTACAAACCTCTCAGATTGTTCCATGTAGATTTTTTTTATCTAAATCTCCATTCAGAAAAGCCATCTTCACATCCATTTGATGTATCTCTAGATCTCGCAGCGCTGCGATAGCAAGTATCATCCGAATGGATGTGATTCGAGACTCAGGCGAGTAGGTATCAACGTAGTCCAGACCTTCCTTCTGTCTGTAACCTTTGATCAGCAACCTTGCCTTATACTTCTCAATTGATCCATCTGCTCTGGTTTTTCTCTTGAAAACCCACTTGAAGCTCAAAGGCTTACAGCCTGGTGGCAAATCTACTAGTTCCTAAGTATGGTTTTGCATGATGGACTCAATCTTACTTTGGATGGCCTTTTTCCACCGAGGACCTTCCGGAGAAGTAATCGCTTCCTTATAGGTTCTCGGTTCAGTTTCCAATAGATATGTTAGGAAATCCAGACCAAAGGAAGTAGAAGTTCGAACCCTCTTGCTTCGTCTTAGCTCGTTATCATTTGTCTCTTATTGGCTTTCAACGTTATCATCAACAACATCCAAAGGTCTTTTAGTCAAACTTGACTCTGCCTTGGAGTTACATGGAAATATATGCTCAAAGAATGAGGCATTTCTTGATTCCATGATCGTGTTTTTGGTTATCTCTGGTATCTTAGATGCATACACCAAAAACCTATATGCACTACTATTCTGTGCATAAGCGATGAATATGCAATCAACGATTTTCGGACCTATTCTTATCTTCTTTGGTAGAGGAATAGCCACTTTCGCAAGACACTCCCACACTCGTAGGTACTTGTAAGATGGTGCTCGTCCCATCCAAAGTTCATACGGGATTTTATCAGCATTCTTGCGAGGTACCTTATTCAGGAGATAGTTCGCGGTGAGAATAGCTTCACCCCACATATTCCGTGACAACCCGGAACTAATCAACATAGCATTCACATCTCCTTTTAAGGTTCGATTCTTCCGCTCAGCAACTCCATTTTGCTGTGGCGAGTAAGGAGCAGTGGCCTGATGAATGATGCCATATTGAGCACAATATTCACGAAAAGGTGTGACATATTCACCTCCACGATCACTCCTTAGCACTTTAATCTTTCTGCTAAGTTGATTTTTCACCTCATTCTTATAAAGAATGAACTTGTCCAAAGCCTCATATTTGTTTTTTAACAAATATACTTTGCAATATTTCGTACAATCATCGACAAAAGTAATAAAATACTTATTGCCTCTCCGTGTCTGAACTAGTTTTAAATCGCACACATCAGTGTGAATTAATCACAATGGTTCAATACTTCTTTCAATAAATTGAAAGGATGACCTTACAAACTTTGCCTCAGCACAAGTTTCACATTTATCATTACGATCAATGTGGAAAGCCAGTATATGGTCTAGTTTAATTAATCTACGCAAGGTATCATAATTAACATGCCCTAGTCTACCATGCCACAATTTGAAAGACTCAAGCAAATAAGTAGAAAGAGATCTCATTTTATTACTTGTGGGAACCACATGCATTACATTTATCTTAAACAAGCCATCAGAAACATAACCCTTCCCAACAAACATCTTAGCTTTGATCAGCACCAATTTGTCTGCTTCAAAGACCATGCGAAAGCCATGCTTGCTCAACAAGGATCCAGACACCAGATCCTTACGAATGTCCGGCACATACAGAACATTGTTCAAAGTCAGTTGCTTGCCTGAAGTCATCTTCAGGATCACTTGGCCAGAACCCTCAACTTCAGATGTTGTAGAGTTCCCCATAAATAGCTTGTCTCTAGCAGAGGTCGGGGTCAGTGAATTGAACATTACCCGGTTAGAGCATATGTGGCGAGTGGCTCCAGTGTCCACAAGTCATTCCCTTGGGTTGTAACCCACCAAGTTCACCTCTGAAACCATTGTTGACAAGTCTATATCTGAGACATCTTTGGAAAAAATCCTCAACCACTGATACATGGTTCTTACATGGTTTCTGCTGCGGCTGACGACAATCTGATTGTCTGTGTCCCAGTTTGTTGCAGTTAAAACATCTACCCTGAAACTTCTATTTCTTGGCAACACAGCCTTTGGGTTTGATGCTTTTGCCAGAATCTCTGGCAGGCTGCTTCCCTTTTTTTCTGTTACCATCACTCTGGCAATGCTATATCACATTTGCCTTAGAGGCAAAAGAGCTTCCCACTTTCTTGTCAGATCTCCGATTGTCTTTTTCAATATGGAGCTTAGTCACAAGATCTTCGATAGTCATCTCCTTAGACTTGTGCTTCAAGTAACTCTTGAAGTCTTTCCAACTTGGGGGCAATTTTTCAATCATGGCTGTCACCTCAAAGGATTCGCTTAGAGCAATTTCTTCTGCATGAATCTCATGAAGAATGAGCTGGAACTCCTGTGCCTGACTCACAACAGATTTGGAGTCGATCATCATGAAGTCAAGAAACCGGCCAACAATGAATTTCTTTGTCCTGGCACTCTCTGTCTTGTACTTCTTGTCTAAGGACTCCCACAATTCCTTAGTTGTCTTCTGAACTTAATACACGCCATAAAATGTATCTTGCAAGCAGTTCATAATGTAGTTTCTGCACATGAAGTCTGAATGCTTCCGCGCTTCAGCAGCGAGCAGCACCTGCTTGTTGAGCTCATCAGCAGCTACGACCGGAGCAGTCTCTGTTAGGAACCCCGCAAAGCCTAACGTGATCAAGTAGAAGAACATCTTCTGTTGCCACCTCTTGAAACCCAACCCATTGAATTTCTCTAGCTTCTCATTATGGCCCGACGCAACCGTAGGTGCCATAGTGAATGTCCGTGTAGGAGCTGTCGTCTCCACAGAGTCAGAACCTCTTGCCATAATAGTGGTCTCATTGTTGCCACTTGCATTTCCAGTCATGTCCGGTTCACACATACAGAAATCAGAGAAACATATATTTATTCAGTTTTGAAAATATATCACAGTATGAATCCAGTGTTCGGATACCAGTATTCAGTTGCCTGGATTGTCCCACGAGTTGACTGAGGGATGCAAGACTAATCCAGTCGCCACACCATGCACCAGTGTGCACCAACACTCAACAGTGTTGTATATCCTACTAATCTAGTAGCCTGGATGCAGTTTCAAGCAATTTGAATTTTCTCGAGCCTCAGAATCTTGTATAAAAAACCCTCCAATCGACTGAGGAGATGATCCAATCGTTTTTCCTCGGACCGAATACAGAAAATAGAGAATCCGAATCTGTTGTAAGCCTGTTGTCTAGTTTTGGTGAAAACTAGATTCTCAAGAATTTCTGTATTCATCCATTTTATAGAATTTACAAGATACTTTACAACTTGAATTCAAAGTAAGAAAAAAAAAAGGAAATCGAGGCCCATATTTCATACGGTGTCCTTAAAACAGATTCGCCGCTTCACTACTGGTGCTTGAGGTTGTACCGGCGTCTGTCTCCCAGGATACAACGGATTATCTTCAGTCGGAGGAGCATGACTTTTGACTGAACGGCGAACGTGAACGTGCTTGATCTCTCTCAACAAATGAATCAAAACTTGAAGAGGAGAAAACAGGATTTGTCTTTTTCTTAGTGTGTATTCTCTTGATATGCTGTGTGTATCATCATATGTGTCTATCTCAAGTCTTCCAAAAGGCATCCTTATATAGGCAATAGAAGGACCCTTAGCATTACTTCATTCAAGACCATGGAATGAATGTGGGAGGTGGGGAGAGGGAGAGTGTCCACTCTCATAACTCTAGGAATTGGGAGAGTTTCTTGCATGCCACAATTCCAACAATTTTGAATCCTAAAGTTTTGGTAGAGTAATGGCGTAAAGTAATGTGAATTTTTACTCTAATGAACACAATAACTATACATTTTATTTAAAATATGTATGCTAAAAAAGTAAAGAGTTAGAGTTGCGATTTTCGAAAAACATTCCAAAGTAAAACTAACAAAATTGGCGCACTCTAAAAGCTTTTTACCTCCCCATCTATTTATGATATTTACAAGTGTTACTGGAGACATAAACGGGACAAGATAAATCACGACAACAATAAAAAAAAACAGCAAATAATTTTTCTAAGGCTTCATTTGTTTTAATAAAAAATATTTTTTTGCACTTTTTGGCGTTTGTTACGATGAAAATTAAAAGTCGACAAAAAATATTTTTCAAATCAAAGAAAAATAAATTAATTTTAGTGAAAAATATTTTTCACCTTTTTAAGACAAAATATTATTCACTATTACCATCTCACCACTCCCAACACAACTATTCTACCATCTGCACCATCAGTCTAGAATTTAGAGGGTTGAGGGTTCGAGGGTCCAAAAGTCCGAGGGTTCGGGGGCTTTGGGGTCTGGGGTTCGAAATTTCAAAAGTTCAACATCACGAGGGTTTAGGGTCCCGAAATCCCAAGAACCGAGTTCCCGAGGGTCTTGGAAGTTTTGGGGGCCTCGTGATCCCAAGTCCAAGGTCTTGAGATCTCAGAGGTTTGCGATCCAGGGGTCCATGGTCTCAGGGTTTAGGGTTTCAGGTTCTAAGAGTTTGAGGGTCAGGGATCTAGGTTTCCAAAGGTCGGAGGTCCTAGGGTTCAAGACTCTAGGCACTAGGATCCCGAGGTCTAGGTTCCCAAGGGTCTTGAAAATTTCAAGAGTCTCGGTCCGAGTTCTCAATGGTCTTGGGAGTTTCAAGAGCCTTTCGATCTGGGATCCCGAGAGTTCAAGATCCTAATGGTTAAGGTTCCAAGCATCCATGGTCCCCAAGGTTCATGGGTTCAGTGGTTCGAGGTTTCGAGTTCTTGAAGTCCAAAATTCTGCGGTCTCATAGAGGATCTAAGGTCCCGACATCTCAAAAAATCCTGAGCCTTCAGTAATTGTCCAATTATTTGTTTTGTAATTTTGTTTTTAATATCTTGACTTGCTTAATAGGATACTTAATAGGATGGTTATCAGTAAAATTGTCTAATTATTAAATTTTAAAAACTACGAATCATAAAATATTAATAATTTTCTATAAAAATCAAATAACAAAAATATCTTCTGAAAAATATTTTATATCACAACCAAACACAAAAATAAATAGTTTTTTAAAAAATATTTTTTATGAAAATCATTCGGTTGGAAAATATTTTCAACCCAAACAAACATGGCCTAAGTTTCTAACCTATTTGTTACCGGTGAAAAAAGCCACAAATATCAAAACAAAATGGATGAAATAACCATCCCTAATCTCAGATCATGCAAAGCTATGTGGAGATTTTGATTCCAATAATTTGGTTGGGTGAAGCCGAAGCCTGAGAAAGATGACAGCTACTCTCACCTTTTGACTGAAAAGATTGCATCCAAACCTTCTGATAACTTGGATCTGGGGAAGGAAATGAAAAGAGATGAAAAGCCTATAACAGGAAAATACGCAGGCTCGAGTCATCGTATCATGAAATTTAAGATGACAAACCTTTTGCCCTCAAAGAACAAACCTTGGGTAAAATTGAAAACGGTGACAGCTTTGGTGAACCCTTTTAGCCTGCTTTGGATGCGGAGGGTCTTCTAGCAGAATCCCGTGGAACTAGAAAATGGAGACATTTTAATAACTATTATACGAACCAAGATGCAGATTATAGGAACTAGGCAGGTACCAAATTATAAGTCCATACACGACATGGTAGCAAATCAGAACAAAATCTTGAACTTGATTTTTAATGATAAGCAAATGAAACCATGTGACCGAAGAATAAAAAAATTGGGTTTGTGAATCTCTGACAAAACAGAACCTTCCATTGAGACTGTTCAACTCCGGCGCACTTCAGTTAGCCAAAAATAATAGCATAAAGGAACTCAATGGCAACTACACCAAAGAAAATCAAGGCATGGAATGTCGATCACTCCTAGTCCTAGGTTGCATCGGCAGTCCAGAACTTGAGTAGTGGGCATTATTATGCCTTCAGGCGTCCTTAGAACTTCTGTTTCTCTTGTGTAGTCTGGAACCGTCCATGTCCAAACTTTGAAGATGGGTCGATGAACTTGAGCTTAATCTCCTCAAGGGCCAAACGGGATGTCTGAGTGAGCAGAGACTGACAAAGCGTAACAACCCTCTTTTTCGGGCCAACACAGCATCCCTTGATCATCAGATAATCATCCTTTACCACACCGTAGTGAGGGAAGCCGCCCATAGGAGTGATATATTTCCCAGTCCTGATTCATATGTGCACATTAGAGAAAACAAGCACTACACGTGGAAAAGAACACAACAAAATGGCACTGACATTCCAAATGGAAATGGATAAAATGTCCAGGTAGTCACAGCTTCTATCAAAAAGGACACTATAACAACCACATCGACTGAAATACATAAATCATCAAACTCCAAAACTCATCACCTTGACGCCAAAGTCAGTACTTTTTCAACTATGTGAAGCAAATACATGGAGAGACTTATAGTTGTCAGTTTACGATTGACGATTCAGTTCGCGGTTTATGCATGAATCAATACGAATTTATGAGGTAATCTATTTTATAACAGAATCGTGATGAATCTTATGATTCACGATACGATTCACGATTTACTACTAATGTGATTTTATAACTATCTGCTCCAACCAACAAATTTTGAACACCTATCGGTCTTTTTATTTTTTATTTTTAAATGCCAGAACACAATTTAGATTGTTTAATGTGAAAATAAGAAATAACCATCCATAACGTCTTGTCATTTGGTAATTAGAGAGTTTAATAAGAACTACAAAAACACGATCGATCTTAACCCTTTTTTCTTATTGTTCTTTCGCGTGAAAAATGTCAAAATACGTTTTTTAGAATGTTTAAGATCAAATAAATACTTGCAAAAAAATTATTAATTTTATTCGGTGACACATATTTTAATATAATATGTGTTGGATCACTTGGAGTTAATGACACCACAACATTTTTTTGAACTTTTTGTCATTAATAAAAAATAAGCATATAGGACACGTTCTTAAAGAATTTTATGTTTAAACCAAAAAGCTTCCACCTATTTTCTATTCTTATTCTACTCTTTTTAAGATTACTTGGTCCCCTTTTTGTTAAGATTTTAAAGGAATTTTATTTTTGATTGGAAGTGAGCTAAATTCTTTTATAATTTATACCAAATAGGGCAATATTACGATTCTCGATTCAATTTGAGTCACTATTCACAAAAACTAGACTTTTAATTCACAATTTAACAATAAAGCCAAATGTCTTCCCAATTAGATGCCACAATAACGTTTTTATTGTATAATTTGTGTTAGCATCTATAAATTTATTTTGTTACATACATATGAACTGTTTAACATTATTTTTTATAGTTAATACTGAATATTATGATGCTCGATTCAATTTGATTTACTATTCACAAAGCTAGACTTTTCATTCACGATTTGACAACTAAGGCAGAGACTATCTTATGCCTCCAACACAAATAAATGATTTGACAAAGTTCTCTAGAGTCTAGACAACTGACCTGTCAAACTCAGTGATGGCAGTGTGAGACTCCTGCTTAGCCTTGCCAAGCTTGTAGATCTTCTTGTTCATTTCAGTTCGGTGGTGATATCCATTCTGACCAGCCCTGGCAACAGTGAACGAAACTCGGGCAGGATGCCAGGCACCAATACAAGCCACTTTGCGCAGACCCCTGTGAGTCTTACGCGGAAGGCGAGTGACACCCCATCGAGTGACAACACCTTCATAATCACACCAACTATGTCAATCATCTCATCCTTCTGGAAAACAGCATCCACAGGAATTTGTTTCTCAAACAAGCTATAACCATAATCCACTTTCTGAGCAACAGTCCCGCCATTGACCTGGATCTCCATCAGGTGTGCCTTCTTCTGCTTCAGTCCCTTCATTTTCCTGATCTGTAACATTGTCCAAAAAACCCTATTATAAGAAAATGCCAACGCCACAGCGGAAAGGCTGCAAGTAAAATGCAGCAAGGAGCAAAAGACACAATGTAAGGCGGATATCGAAGCAAGATATTATAATTTGTGGATCAAGATTCAACCAGAAACTTCAAAATTTTAGGAGTAAACAGGTGCAGGTAGCTCCTATTTTTATATTTTGAGCAGTTTAATTCTGTTGTTTTCTTCAAATGGTAAGTTGGTTGCAGTCAACTCTTCAGCAGGAAGTATGCCACTACATCTTAATGGATTTATTCTGCATCTAGATGTTTTCATACGATTCAAGAGATACAGGCATCAACACCTTACAGTGCTAGACCAAAAATAATGATAGGCATAGCCTACATCAGCTTGAATCAGAAAACTCTTCAAGTGTATGTTAATTCAATCCTGTACGATGTGCTTTCTTTAAGCCCAGAATTGAAGTAGATAGTTTCAAAGAAGTGTCTAAGTAACCTAGGAAATTGGGGGCACCCATTTGAATGCTAAAAATCAAGTACCTGGGTGTGAGCCAGAACCCGAATAACAGATGCATATTTTTTCATTTTCTCTAGCTGTGCTTGGATATCTTTCTTCCCTTCTTCAGACTCATACCTTCTTGGAATATTTTGTGAAAGCCTTCTTCTTCGACTTGCACCAGTTCTTGTAGAATCTCCTTTAAAGCTCCTCACTCAGATGCTGGGCCCATACAGTGTTCAATGAACGGAGACCACGAGGTGTCTTCACATAAGCAACAACTCCAACAATAACCGTCGGAGGAGTCTCAATAACAGTTACAGCCTCACATGTTTCCTTCTTGTGAAGCTCTAAAGGAACAAATATAATTAGAATCAGAATTTATACTAAAACAACACAAGCTGGGGAAAATCTAATAGCAATTCTATGTGCAGTATAAGTTGAAAATTGAAGAACAAAACAACACATGACAATCTAACTCAAGCAGTCACTAATTTTTGCAGAAATGCACTCTCTACATACAAATTTGTAATATAAAAAGAATCTTCCCAACATCCTACAAGTGCCTCAGTTAAACTTTTTCCAACAAGCACCTCAGACATATGTTCCAAGTCCAAAAATAAAGTAAAAAAAGTCATAAATTTTACAAGGGAATAAAAGAAGCAAAATAAATTGCCCAAAAAGCATAGTTTCATCAGAACCGAGTCCAATGGCTTGAATCAGAGTCATCAAACCAAAAGGGAAACAAAAAACTGTCATCTGTAATCTGTAGTCATGTCATGTGCCTAACTCGTACAAGCTTTCACTTTTCGAAGCATAGTTTTGCTAACCATTTTGGTTCAACTATAAGCCAAATGAATCAGAATAAAAAACATTTGCTATGAAAAGTAAAAAAGAAAATATTTGGGAAAAAATGGCTTACTTGAACCAGGTTTTTCCACCTCCCTAACAATATGGGTCATCCCAGCCTTATAACCAAGAAAAGCAGTTAACTTGCAAGGTTTGCTTGGGTCATCCTTTGGGAAAGCCTTCACTGCAAAAAACAAAGACGACAACTACCATGTTAGGTTAACAAGTTTTACATCTTATATTGCCTATAACAAAAGGAAAATGTATTGACAAAACGAAAAAAAAACTAGCCAATGGATCTACTATGAAAGAAAATGCCATCCACTTATCACGGAACTCATAAGAGGACTAATGAAATCAGAAAATTCTTGCAAATCATGCAATTAAAAATAAAAGAAACTACAATATTTTGGGGTCGACTCCAACACAAGCAACAAAGTTCCTGGAATTTGCCTATGTTTACTAGCCAATGGATCTACTATGAAAGAAAATGCCATCTACTTATCACGGAACTCATAAGAGGACTGATGAAATCAGAAAATCCTTGCAAATCATGCAATTACAAATAAAAGAAACTACAATATTTTGGGGTCGACTCCAACACAAGCAACAAAGTTCCTGGAATTTGCCTATGTTTGTTATGAAGTCAGTACATTGCTATAGATTTATTTAAATGACTAGAAGGATACTAGAAGTAAAATATGACTTTTGGTCAAATGATCATAGCTGATCCTAAGTGATCACATCATGCAGATTATTAGTGTGTAACACAAAAATTTATGCCAACAGTACAGATTTCTGGAATTTTCCCCAACTGACACCTTTGACTGCATCACAGTATATTCCCTGGCCATACTCATGAATCATTCAAATCTTGAAAGAAGATCTAAAATGAAACTTTTTAAGTTTCAAGTAAATGCCAGGTACAGTAATTTCTTTAACAGCTGAAAACTGGCAGAGAAACCATACCTTTTCCCCTGTGGCGAGCAGCACGCTTCCTTGGGAGAAATCCGAGGGACCCATGCCTGGGATGCTCAAACTTCCTGTGAGACATCCTTCTTTACCTTCACAATTTTAAATGTGAAAAAGTTATTATTGAACAAAAAAATAAATAAATCATAACAATGTATTGACCTCATAACAAACATAGGAAAGCCCCAAGTAGCCAAAATCTACCAGTATATATTATATACTATAATATTAAGAGAAAGCACTCACTTAGTGTTCCTTAAAATAGATGCTGTGTGGACTTTATTTTTAGTTTTTTTATCCAAGATGTCCTTTCTTTACCAAATCAAATCAAATCAAATCAAGCTTTTGCAACAATTAATTGGGGTCGGCTAAGCTGTGTTAAGGGATATATCTTCACTTAATTTCAATAAATTCATATATTTCTTTAATACGGTATCTCATTTCAATTTAGGTATACCCCTCCCCCTAATATTCTTATTGCCCAAAAGCTTATCATTTTTTTTACTATTACATCAGCTGGTCTACATTATATGTGTTCAAAACACATTAATCTATTTTCTCTCAATTTTCCTCAATTAGTGCAACCCTTACCATTTTATAAATCTTTTTATTCCTAATTCTATATTTTTTAGTTACCACACATCCACCTTAACATTCTTATTTCAGCAACACTCGTGATATTCTCTTTCTTTTATAACTAATTTTATTTTAAAATTTTAAGAGTATAATTTATAACCACATCACTCCACTACCCCTATTTTTCCTCACTAATTCGGTTTCAGTTTGAAAATTTGTAACCGCTTCAGCTTTTTTCTCCTTTTTCTTTCTCTTTAAAACTTATTTTAATTTAACATATGTACTACAATAAAATAAAAATCGCACATGCTACAAACCCTAGTCAAACATATACACAAATACAATCAAGTGGGAACCTAGATATGTGGCTTCATATAAATGAATCCTCAGACGCATGGAGGCTGTGGTTGCTGAAATAAACTTAAGAAATGACTCCACAATCTCGGCAAAATCTTGGCAAATGTGCATTATATCTACACAAACAGATGTACGAAAGCATCCTATGCATTCCATCTAAAACGGCAGCTCACAAAACACCAAGTCGAATAAATGTGTAATTCTAAATTTTGAAACTACATGCTTTGAAACCAATTCGCAATACTAGTCATGCCGGCATGTGAATCTGTGGCTTAACATTGAAAAGTAATGGAATCGAAGCAAATGCACAGAATGAGATCAACACACAAAAAGCAACATCGAATGCATTTTGAACCAAATATTCTTGGTTTTGCCGAGTGGATAACTGGATATAGATCGATTTGATTTCAAATGAAACAATTCAGAAAGTCCAACGCGCATGCCTTGTGCAATTTTCAACTTCAGGCCGAAATAGCAATCGTAAGAAAACAGAAATGAAAACTTAGGATCGTTAAGAGATGGAGAGAACCTGAGCTCCCGTTGCGGCGACTGCACTGTGAGTCGTCTGATAGTTGAAACCCTAGATCATTCTCTATATAAAGTAGCTGAATTTGTACAAAATAACCGAAGGAGTTTCGAAATTATAGAATCACCTTGTAAGAAGTTCCAGCTTTTAAATAAGCCCCTGTTTGTTAAAAAGAAACTATAGCTTTTTCATTAGGGGGAAAAAAAAATTAAACAAAATAAACAAACAAGGGAAAACAAAACAACTTTTCAACCAAGAAGGGCCTGATTTGAATGTCTAACAAATTTAACTTTTAAAATGTATAGCTTATTTGGAAAAAAGAAAAAAAAATTATTTTAGAATAAATTTTTGTATTAACTTTTTTGTTTGTTTTTTTTTTTTAAATATTTAAAATGTTTTTATTTTTTTCTTTTAAGATATATTGGCATAATTTCTTTTGTTTTTGTGAGAAAATTTGATTTTTTTAATTAAGAACATTATAATTAATTTTTTCGAAAAAAAAATTAGTGTGTTTGAGATGTATATAAATTTTTTTATTTAATAAAAAAAAAATAAAAAAAGTTGATAATTTTTAGAGAGATCAAACAGTACAACTTAAAAATTAATTTTTTTGCATAAAAACAAAATCAGCTTTTAAAAGAGCCCAAATAGAGCCGAAGTTCTAACTTTTAAATAAGCCTCTGTTTCAGTTTGTTTAAAAAACTTAGCCCTTTCATTTAAAAACAAAAAACAACTTTTCAACCATGCTATTTGACCTTTAAAAAATCATTTAATTTTTTTCTTAGAAAGAAAAAAAAATGTTTACATTCCAAATGATCTATTGTTTCTGAATAAAATTAAAAAAATACTTTTAATACAAAAAATCAACTCATACTCTCAAAACTAAAATAAAATAAGTCGTGATGTTATTATTAATACTATAACTTATAAGTAAAAAGTAAAAACATATTAGATATTTTAATAAAAATAAAAAAATAAAAAATTACATTAAAAAACTATCTTAAACAATTTAACATTTTCATTTTGATGTTTTTTTATTAAAAAAAAAACTAAATATCTTAAAAACTTATATGTAGTTTGGATACTCGTGAGAACTAAGAATTTTTAATAATCTTTCTTCCTTAGTTACTCATAACAAGTTTTTATTCTGTAAAACACTTCTTCCGAGTGGCATAGTTTGATTATCTTATCCATCATTGAAACACAATTAGGAATTTTAGTTCAAATTTAATTTAAGTTGGTACAGATCTCTAATATATCATGGTTATTAAATTTAATTTTTTAAAAAATTCTAAAAAATGTGAATTTGTACGAATTTGATTAGTTTTGAACTGACTAATACAAATTTGATTAGATTATATCTTTTTTCTCTCTTATAAATATGATTATAGTTTTGAATTATTTTGTGTACAAGTTGTTTGAATGAGAGAATTTGTGAGAGTCGAGTGATTTATTATTCTTTCTCTATATATTGAATTTTGACACTCATAAATATAGACAAATTATCGAACCACGTAAAATCTGTCTTCTTGTGTTTGTTTGTGATTATTCTAAGATTTTCTTGGACAACAAAACAAGTTGGCTTTTCTAACCACCATTTTTATTTTATTTTTTGATAGATACAATCAATAAAGATAAAGGAGCATAAAAAAGACAACATATAAAAGTTATTTTTGGAAGTAATTAGTTACATCTGATTACAAACTGAGAGGCTCCTTAATATAAAAGAGAAGATTTGAAACCAGACAAAATAAGTACAATAACTACATAAGGACATGGCCACTGACCAAACAATTACATAAACTTCATAAGAATAATTTTACGTTAGTGTATAAAGTAGGTTTTATTTTAACAAATGAGGTAAATAAAGAGAAGACTAAAGCCAATACACACTTTATTTAAAGGAAAAATGCATTATGACACACATGACATTACTACTTTCTTATCAATCACGCTTTGGCTAGTCGTTACTCATCAGACAAATCTTCAGAAGAGTTATCATTGCTAGAGCTAGGAGGATAATCTGGAGCTTGAGAAAGTTATAAAAAAAATGCTAGTTGAGCACCATTAAATGTTTGAAGATTGTGATGGTAACTCAAAACGTACCTTTTGTGGGTATTTGTGTGTTGATCTTTGCCTGTTAGGACAACTTGGTTTAAGCTCATTTGGTTTAACTAGCATGGATCATTATCTGAATCCAATAAAGGAAGATCAATCATCCAAATCGACTCATTCAGCTACTTAGAGTTAGAGCTACTTGGAAGATTTTAGATCTATACATGTATTTAATGAGAATTTATGGACATCTGTCATGATTTAATGGTTACTCTTGTTACTTGTCTTGGGCTAGGCTTACCAAAAAAAAAATCAATTACTTTAAACAGAAATGTCACCATTACCTATTCAACATGAGATCGTAAAAAACGTGACATTCTCTACCACCAAATCAGGACACCCTTATTGCGACTAAGCCATCATGTCCACCAAGTCTACTTGTTTGTGCTACCTATACAAGACTTGAGATTAGAAAAATTTTGTATCCAACTTCAAATATTAAACTATTAAGTAGAGAGGTCTTCGTATTATAATAAGTGATCACTCATTTCATATTCAAGTAATGAAAAATTAAATATACTAATATCTCCCTCACGTGCAGCTGCTTTTTGAGGTCTGTCACATGTAGCTTCTTTTTTTGCCTTTCATTGTGTAACTTTTTTATTTAGTTTGCTATCATGGAATGCTTTTTTTTTAAGTGAGTGGTTGAGCTCCCGCTTTGATGTTACGTAAAAATTTTGTATCTAATCTAAAGACTTATTATGCCCCATTGTAGGTATAAAATCTCTCCATTGTCTATCCGATGAGAGATTATGAAGACCCGGGTTATGCTGCTAAAAATGCCGAAACACGCTACCAAACTCGTGTTGGGAGAAATTCCAACGCCGACATAAAATACATGCTCGGGGATCCAGAAAATACATCTTTATTAAACTTTCAA
>JAOTRH010000006.1:8178714-8201218 GCA_034768845.1 Heliamphora exappendiculata | reverse complement strand
TTTTAATTTTCGGAACACTGAATTTGTGGTGGACTGGTAGTCATCTACGTATCAATTCACCTAACAAATTGCATGTTATTTATATAATTGCAAATTGATTGTATTTAAAATTTCTATTAAATATAATTTAATAGTAAAATAACCTTAGCTGGTGTGATTGCTATAAATTATGTAGTGATTGAGAAATTACTAATTCTTCATTTATGGTACTAATAATATTAGATTCTCTTAGTATTATTAATATCAAATTATGAATCATCTCTCTTCCAAATAATCTTTCCTTTTTATCCCATCTATAATTCTTAGCATATAAAAAAATGTACATAAAACCCTCAATATTACTAATATCCCTTGTCTTATTTAATTTTATTTAAACTAACAAACAAATCTAAGTTTATAAGATAATTTTTGTAGTCTTTGGAACAAGTGCCAAATTAAAGAGTGAACGTAAAATTCAGTAATACTATATAAGTAGACAACTAATCACATACTAGTCGTAAAAATTAAATTTTAATTAATTATTTATAAATAATAAAAATTATAATAATTATTAATTTAATGGCTAAAATTTTTTTTTTTTTATCATTTCTATAATTGATTGTCTGTTACAAAGTATTTTCCTTTGAAATTTGAAACAAATGACAACTTCAAAGGATCATTACGGAGAATAGGACAGATATTTAGCACAGGTGAGATTCCAAAGGGATTGGGATTATTGCTGAGTGGCAATGAAGTATTGCGAGTTTAATGGTGTTTTATTGGAGATTCTAAAATTTAATTAAAATTTTTTATTATATTGAACTCTTTAAATTAATAATCTTTGTAAAAAAATCAAGTTAATCGAATATTATTAATTATATAATTTAGATATATTTATTTAATAATTTATTCTCAAAATAT
Source organism: Heliamphora exappendiculata (assembly GCA_034768845.1). Classification (NCBI taxonomy): domain Eukaryota; kingdom Viridiplantae; phylum Streptophyta; class Magnoliopsida; order Ericales; family Sarraceniaceae; genus Heliamphora; species Heliamphora exappendiculata. Next base: position 8,200,318 of record JAOTRH010000006.1, on the reverse strand, counting down.
TATAAAATAATTAATTTTTTTTCAAAATAAATATACCCTGATCACATAAATAATAATATCTAATTAATATTTTTATTTAAAAAAAATTACTTACTCAACTAATTTAATATAATAAACCATTCCAATTGAATTTTAAAACCGTGAATAAAATACTTTTGACCTAACGGCAGATCGTGACCATTCAAAGCCAAGATTTAGATCTTCGGTACCAAATTCTGTGCATCACCCAATGTACGTATCAAGTTAAACAAGTTGTCATATGTACGAAATTTTAAATCACCCTTTTTATTCAGACATTTTAAGTTCAAAGACTAAGGCACCGTTTGTGATCAAAAGCTAATCTGACTTTTTTAAAAAGACCCAACTTTTAAGTCAATTTATTTGAGATAAGAGTGTTGCATGGCTTTTAAGATAACTTAAAAAAAGTTAATTTTTTTTTAATATTTACTTTTTAAAATTATCTTAAACACTCTTTTTTTTATTCTTTTTTTTTTTCAAAAAACCTAAACCTCTTAAAAATTGTCCCAAATAGGCTCTAAATTAAAAACTACAAAATAAAAAGTATCAGTCAAACTAAACTTAAAGCCTTTATTTTTCAACGTAACCTTTTGAGTCTCTCATATCCAATACAAATAGAAAAAATAAAGAGCATCCAGTAAATTAGCAAGATGGTGATATAAAATTTTTAAAAAATAATTATTTTCTTTGAAATTTAATTAGCCAAAATTTTAAGAAAATAATAAAAAATAAATAAATTATCTTATACAACTCTTTTTTAAGCTTGCAAACTTAATTTTTTATTTTTATAACATATGAAAAAAATACTTTCCTCGCCCAAGTGGGTTGTTATCTTACTTTTAAATTTGCTCATTTTTTTATTAATTTTTATTTTAAATGTATAAGCCTATAAGGATAATTTAGATAATGTGTTTGGCAAAATTAGTGCTGCTAATTATTTTTAAATTTTTTACTATTAATTTTAGCAATAAGTTACAATCTTTTTTAAATATTCACAACTTTTGTTATAAATTATAACTATTTTTTTTATTTCAACTACAATCCACAACTTTTAATATTAGTAATTTCTGTCACAAAATACAATTTATAAGCTATTAGTTTCAAACACCACCAATAATTTTTCTATAAATTTTAAGTGTGATATGATAGTGACGTAAAATGCAAAAAAATATATAATTTTAAAATTACATTTTTGTTAAATGATAAATATGTATAATAAAAGTTATATTTTTTCAAAAAATATATTAAAAATATGTTTGGTTAATAAAACAAAAAACAAAAAGACTGAACAAAAATTATCAACATAGAAAACATGATTTTTTTTTTAATTTAAGGCCAAAAACTTTAAACCAATAACCAAACAAAATCCTAGTTTGACTTTGATATTTTTTATTCTTTTAGTTTAGAAGATAGTCTTTGGTCCTAATGAGAGAGAAAAAAAAATTTATAGTCTTTGGATTGACTGTTGAATTATATAGTCTTTGTATAGACTTTCCAACTATCAAATTTTAATCCGAAATCAAAATTTGTAACAAATGATTTGTAACAAATGACACCTTTGAAGGATCAATCAATGAATAAGTTTATGTACAATACATAAAATAATGTATAAAATAGTACATAAATATAATATAGTTTTGTATTTATAAATTGAATAACTGAGATTCATAATTATTTGTTAATATTAATCATAACACGTATACATATAGTATTTTATGCATTGTACTAGACATTGTACATAGATTTACTAAGGATTAATATAAACAAAAATTTGGTATAAGTGACCCGAAACCTAACATTTGGCATTAACATGGTAATGAGAATATAATGCCAAAGAATGAGAAACACCGAGGTTCTTTGCCATTTTTATAGGGTAAATATTAACTAGTCTTATGGTAACATTATTTACTTAAGTATGCTAATTTCTTGCCGTGATAAAAATATTTTGAATGAGATAATAATAATTTATCTTTATTAGCTAGTTACATAGGGAGGGTCACGTAAACAATGCCACCTGATAATTTAAGAATATTAATAATATTTTAGCTTTCTTTTCTTTTTTTGAATAATTATTTAGTAGCTTGTAAATATTATATGGCATTGCATTTAGAATGGGCTCTTTGTAACAACCCAAATATAATACTGACTTAATAATGAAATAAAAAGACAAACAATATTATTTAAAATACTTAAATTTAATTATTAATAATAGTCTACTTAATGTCGTCTAACTAACATTTCTTATCACATCGACTTATGGTGAATAAGTTATTGATGCAATAGTATATTTCATATCAGTACACTCTCTATCTTATTGCATAATGAAAAATAATTCAAATAAAATAATATCTGACATAGTTTTGTTAATTAAGTGAGAGACAATAATAACTCACTTAATGTGTATTAATTTTTTTATTTATTAAAAAAAACTTCGTTACAATCAAATTTCATCCCCTAATCTTTGTTAGAATACAATCAAATTTCTAAAGCTGCATAACAAATATAAAAGTATGAGGAACTATTTTGAAAGACAATTTAATAAAATTACATTCCAAACATAAAATTATAAAAAATTATTTTTAAATAGTGCAATTCCCTCAACCAAATAGTCTTTTTTTTTCTTCATAATTTAATTTCTGTTCTTTTGCATCGTGACTTTTCATTGTTGCCATGTTGTTAAGGATGGAACTCTATACTCTAAAGGATCCAAAAGGGCCTGTTTGAAATATTATTAGTATTTCATTTCATTTTAGTTTATTTTTTTATTTTTTTTATATATTAGTTAAAAAAACTTACTTTCTCAGTTTGGTCCTGTTTTGGGCTAAAATTTAAAAATTTTAACTTACTTTGTTTTTTTCTTAATTTTTTTATACTTTGATTAAAAAATTTTAATTTTTTAAATTATTTCGATGAGATAAATTAAAAAAATAAAAATTTTAATTAAAATATAAAAAAAATTCACAAAATTAAGTAATATAAAATTTAATTTATTTTTTATTTTGACATATTTTTATTTTCAAATTTTTTTATTATATTTTGAATAAATTCTTATTTTTTAAAATTATATCAATAAAATAAATTACAAATATAACAATTTAATTAATCGATAAACAAAAATAAAAAAAATAAATAAATAATTATCTTAAACGAGCTCTTTCCTTTCTCTCTCTCCATCTGCGATTTGCATGCACTTCCAAATCTGGTGCTCCTCCATCCATCTCTCAACCCTCCCAACCAGGGTCCGTCCTGGTCCACCTCGTCCCTTCTCCTTCTGTTTCTCTCCTCAGCTTCTCCCTCCATTCCTAACCCTAACACAGCATCACAACTCTCATTCACATTCACATGGTGGAATTGGATCATCGGCCGGCATGAGTTCCGCCATGAACGCGGGCGTGCTCGCAGACGGCCCAGCCCCAAACCTGGATATCCCCGGCAAGATTAAACTGAGTTTTCCCAACGTCTGCGATAATATGAACCAGGTCAGCTCGAGGGGTATATGGCTCGGCGACAACCCTCTCGACTTTTCACTTCCATCTCTCATGGTGCAATTATCCCTCATCTCCATTATCACCCGTTTCGTTTACCTCGCCCTCAAACCCTTTGGCCAACCCTTGATTGTTTCCCAAATTCTTGTAAGATTCTTTCATTTCTATGCTCTTATTTTGTTCTTTATTTCTTGTTTTGCTTTCTCTTTGCACTTGTAATTTTATTACCTTCTCTTTCATTACGTTATTTAATTCGTTCTGTAACATAATCGTCAATCGTTTATCTATACGATTGTATACAAATTTGCAATCAAAACGAAATAGCAGTGTGTGTGTGTGTGTGTGTGTGTATAAACCCTAGAATTTCTAGAATGTGAAACTAAGATATAGATTTTAACCAATAAAGCCATGGATCTGTCCTGTTTCCAAGTTTCTCGGTGATGGGTTTTGGGAAGAAACCGGTATTAACCAATGATTTTCTGGAGCAATTATTGATGCTCAGCACCATGTAGCATTGTCTACATGTTGTCATTCAATCATGTAACAAAAACACTCCTCGTGCCATAATGTTGGCCCATATTTATTGGGTAGGTGGAGAGATAAGAATGACCCAAGGTCACACATTTCTATTTGTCGGGAATACCATGTAAGCACTACTTGATACTTCGAGAGTACCCAATAATTATCCGATTTTCTGTCGTTGTCCTGATTCAGGGAATTACACTAATTTTCCTGTTGATGGATTTCCAATTTTGGGTCTGCAGATTCTACACCATGAGGGCCCTCTTGCTTTTTTCTATTTTGTACCAGTAGGCTCTATATGTACTTTTAGAAGAAACAATATTGATGAGGGAGTTTGCTAATTGTTGTGTGTGCGCGCAATAATTTGTGTTGAGCAGGGTGGTGTTGTCCTAGGTCCATCGATTCTGGGGCAAAACACGGCATTCTTGGCAAAGGTATTTCCCAAAAGATACAGAAATGTGCTTGATACACTATCAGTTTTTGGATTCACGCTCTTTATATTTCTAATCGGAGTGAAAATGGATCCAAGCATGGTTTTGAGATCAGGTAAAAAAGCATTTGCTATAGGAGTATTAGGATTTTTCATTCCTTTCGGACTGTCCAGTTTTGTTGCCTTTCTCCTCGAGCATTTCCTGTCACTAGACCACGAGATCTTAAGCGTGCTTCCCACTATAATAACTATGCAGTCTATGACGGCCTTTCCTGTTATAGCTTGCTTTCTTGACGAGCTCAAGATTCTTAATTCAGAGATTGGACGATTAGCTTCTTCGTCTTCCATAATCTGTGATATATGTCACTGGACCATCATGTCAGTAAAGTATGCCGCAAAGCTAGCTATGAAAAAGTCATTTAAACTATCAGTAGGGTCATTGCTGTCAGCTGCTCTCTATTTTGTTGTTATTGTGTTTGCAATCCGTCCAGCAGCTTTGTGGATAATCCGACATACCCCAGAAGGGAGACCTGTAAAGGAGATATATATCTTTGGTGTTCTTGTAGCGGTATTGTGCTGTGGACTTATTGGCGAAGTTATCGGGCTGAGTTCTATTCTTGCATCTCTGGTTTTTGGGTTGGTGATACCAGACGGGCCACCGTTAGGAGCTGCCTTAGTTGAGAAGCTAGAGTGCTTTGTTTCTGCCCTACTCATGCCGCTCTTTTTTACCATCTGTGGACTGCAGATGGATGTATTTGCAATAGAGAAGTTGGGAAATGTAGGTGTTATACAGTTGATTGTTTTGATTGGTTTTGTCGGAAAGATTATGGCGACCATGTTGCCGCCTCTCTTCTGCAGGATGCCATTACGAGATGCCTTCTCTCTTGCCCTCATCATGAACTCTAAAGGCATTGTTGAACTCGCTTTGTTGAATGTTTGGATGCAATCCAAAGTAAGCTTTCTTATTCACCAACATTTTGACATTCTCCATCTTTTTGAACCATATTAACTGTGCATTCCCTTGGTGTAACTTCTCATTTTACATACGAAAAACAAGAAACTTGCTCTGTCACAGGATCTTTGTTGATCGGTCTTCTATGCTACCGTTTATATGCTTGCGATTGGTTCCATGTTTAGAATGAATTGTATGATAAAGAATCATAGAAAGTCGTATCTTGTCATGCCTGTGATACAATAAAAACAATGATAAAAATAGGGGATAGATAGAAAAAACATGAGAAAGACTTTCTTATGAAGGCATTCATCAATAGCATTTAGTCAAAAGGAGATTCGATTTGCACTGTAACAACACACTAATAAGGTACTCCATCTGTTTTGATTCCTAGTTTTAAATTTGATCAATGGCTGTATTTCCACTTTTATGCAGGTCATGAATGAAGAATGCTACACCATTATGATAATCTCAGTGGTGCTCGTTACAGGAGTCATCTCTCCGCTTGTGAGAGTCCTGTATGACCCTTCAAAAAGGTATGTTGCTTTCAAGAGAAGGACCATTCTACACCTCAGGCCCAATGAAGAACTACGAGTACTCGCTTGTGTCCATGGCCAAGAAAATGTACGTCCCGTCATGACCCTCCTTCAAGTCTCCAGTCCCACCAGAGACAGCCCTACAAACTTGGTTGTCCTCCACCTTGTTAAACTCTTGGGTCGTGCCTCGTCCCTACTTGTTGCACACCGGGAACGGGAGAAACCTTCTCCAAACCCTACCTTATCTGAACGAATCTTCAATGCCTTCAAAAAGCTTGAACAACAAAGCCAGGGCCGTCTCATGGTTCACTGCTACAACGGCGTTTCGCCTTATGCAACAATGCACAATGACGTGTGCTCTCTCGCCCTGGAAAAGAGAACAACCCTCATTATTGTGCCGTTCCACAAGCAATGGATCTTTGGGGAAAGGGTAGCAACAACATACGCATTTAGGCACCTGAATAAGAATGTTCTCGACAAGGCTCCTTGCTCAGTTGGCATCCTCATAGACAGAGGAGGGAACCGGAAGGCTCGGTATGTGATAGCAGATCCTTCATCGTACCGAATTGCAGTGCTCTTCTTTGGGGGCGCTGATGATCGGGAAGCGCTAGCATATGCCCGACGCATGTCGCAGCATCCCAGCGTGACGCTCACTCTGATTCAGTTCACTACTTCGATGTCAACACAGATTACGGGGGGTACAGAACGGAGCAAGATGCTTGATGCGGATATTCTGAGTGACTTCAAGCTCAACAGCCTTCAGTGCGAGCGAGTTTGGTACCGAGAGGAGGTGGTGGGGAACGGAATGGGGGTGCTTGCGGTGACCAGATCAGTTCTGGAGAATGAATATGACCTTGTGATGGTGGGAAGACGCCACGGGGAGTCGTCAATTATGTTTCAGCTTGGGAAGTGGAATGAGAAGGGAGAGTTGGGGGCAATCGGTGAAATGCTTGCTTCCTTGGATTTTGAATGTGGTGCGTCGGCGTTGGTGGTGCAGCAGCAGACCAGACTATGGGGATTACACGACCCAGAGGAGTCAACACACTTGAGAAAAATTAACTTATAGGTTATCTTAGAAGATGAGACAATATTAATAGAACAAAACCACCACCATTCAAAGTATGGTGTTGACAAGAGAACATTCTTTTTTATTCAATGATACGGATTCAATTTTTTTTTTCTTTTTTTTTTTTGTTTTTAGTAAAGTTTTTATATTTTATTTTTCTTCACGGAGAAACCTAAGAACTAAAAATAAATTATCCCTTTTGAAAGAAGAATTAACAAAAAAATAAAGTTCTCCAAAAAGTAATTCCGCTTCATTTTGGCTTTGACCTGGCAAAGAACTGATCATCCTTTATTTTGGTGCAGTTTATGGGAACTTTGGCTCCATCACATGTCCCACACACTATGGGTAGTTTTGCTTATTTTTAAAAATATTTTAGTCAATTCTTTTATTTTTTTGACTTATTTTGATGAGAGAAATTTACTAAGTATAAAAATTAAACACAACGGAAAAAAAATTAAATAAAAAATAAACCAACTATCCCACAACAGTACAACACAATAAAGGCTCATAAGAACTTTTAAAAAACCTGATTGCTAGTTAATCCTACGAGATTCCTGTACGAAATAGAAGGTAATTTGAAAGATATCTGTATATTGGTAATCGTCTCTGAACAAAGGGATTACGAAGAAGGTTGAGACATTATATTCCATTTGATAATTTATTACATGTGATTGCGATCCATGAGAAACCACCATCTAATAACAATGAATATATTTACAGAGCCACACAGAAATATGATCGAGCACCTGGCGGCCATAAATCTCGGGAGCTTTCCCTTCTTTTCTGGGTCGCCAACTTCATTGGCTATTCCCTACGCTCCTTCCATTTCTCCCGCTTCTCCTCCACACTTCTCTCTGTTCTTGTGCTTGACCTTTTTCAATTCTATTCCCCTCTCTCTCTCTCTCTCTCTCTCTCTCTCTCTCTCGTCCCAGGCCTCCTCTTTGCTCTCCCTTCTCTAAGATCATCTCGGATTCTCGGCGTTCTCTGTACAGATTAGACATGGCGCAAAACATCATAGGACTGTCATCTGCATCCGGACCCGTCCCGGGACCAAACCACGAAGAAAGCATGGTGTGCCAAATTGACCTGGGAACCAATGCAATGGGTTCTATATGGTTTGGATACAACCCGTTTGCCTACACCACTCCTGTTTTGTTCGCCCAGTGCATTCTTTTCTTCTTCGTCACAAGAACCGTCTTCTTCTTCCTCAGACCGTTCAAACAAAGTTTGATGAGTGCACAAATTATCGTAACTTCCTTCCCGCCTTCCCTTCTAATTTTTCTCTTTCTTAATTTTCATCTTTCACTTTTTTTACATTGTATCGGTCGATATGTATCGAGATTTTGAACTTTTGATGCCAATATTTGCAAATGTATTAGCCGATACATGGTGCTATTATCATCGTTCAATACTGCAATTTAATACCCTGATACATAGTCTTTAATTATATATAATCTATTGAATACAGGCTGGTATAATATTGGGACCAAGTTTTCTAGCAAGAGACAGAACCACAGCCTACGCAAAAGATCTCCTTCCTCCAGGGGGCAGATCCATAGTCGACACAGCTGCAGAAGTTGGATTCATGCTTCACCTCTTTCTCTTAGGAGTTCAGGTTGATTTGAACATGTTAAGGAAGGCATGCAGGAATTCTGTCATAATAGGAACCACAGGTTTTGCATTGGCCGTGGTTCTCAGCTGGCTGTCCATGCTTGCCCTGCCTCACATGTTGTCCATAGATGACCAGCTAACCAATTCCCTCCCAATAGTTGCCGCCGTCAATTCCATGACTTCCTTCCCTGTTATTACCAGCCTCCTTACCGATCTAAACATTCTCAATTCAGAGGTCGGCCGAGTTGCAACTTACGGAGCCATGGTGGCTGATTTTTGGAGCTACCTCGTTGCCTCGACGCTGGCTAAAATTGGAGATGCCATCCGCAGCTCCCAGCTGAGTTTTCTGTGGTCCGTTGTGTGTGTTGCCCTCTATCCCGTAATCGTTTTTTTCATCCTTAGGCCGCTGATATTACTGATAGTCACGAGGGTACCAGAAGGAAGTCCCATGAAGGAGTCTCATTTCGTATCCATAATGTTAATAGTCTTGGGGTGTGGGCTCAGTGCCGAAGTTCTTGGTCTGCATTCAGCCATTGGTTGCTTTATATGTGGAATGGTGGTGCCGGAAGGGCCGCCGTTTGGAGAAGCTTTAATGTATAAACTCGATGCAATATCTACGGGGTTGTTTCTGCCTATCAAGTTGGTCATTACTGGCCTGAAAGTGGACTTGGCTGCATTTAAAGGATATTCTGCGGCGTCAGCGGTCGAGCTCGTTATCCTTTGTGGCTACCTTGGAAAGTTCTTGGGCACCCTTGCTACTGCGCTTTACTCCCGCCTACCCTTATTGGATGCCATATCTCTGGCTCTCACCATGTGCTGCAAAGGGGTCGTCGATGTTGCTGTTTTTTCAATCTTGAAGAACGAAGGGGTAAACTCATTAATAACTCTCTTTCTCGATTTCTTTCTATATGAGTGAGTGGTGCTGTTTCAGCCGAAACATTAGGCACAAAACGGTAGCCAAATTCACATAAAAGAGAGGCCTAATGCTTTGACATGTAAGTCGGCATGTTATTTTAGGTCAAAATATCATTTTCCTCTTTTGTTGTGTGTTTTTGTTCGATGCGAATCTTCTCTTTTTACTTGGCATGGCAAAGCCACATTGATCAATTAATTTAACTGTAATCTCCACAACTAAGTTGAAAGGATGAATCAGAGAATTGTTAAGATGGCTAAGAATATGATGTACCAAATGAATGTTTTATTGGATGACTAGGAAGAAGGCTACAGCCATTCACCTAATCAATTGGACTCCTACATCTGCTTTGAATGGATTCACGCCAGAAGGTGTGTCAATTGGGCATCCCCTTGCTCGCTTAAGGCTCTACGACTCAGGTCTTTGGTTGTACGGCCTACAAACATATATACCTAGCAACTTAGGCATGAACAAGAGCCCCTATGTTGTAGGTGGTTGGGGAAAGAGGGAAGAGTGTTGGAAAAATGTGATGCAGAGAAGATGAAAGAGCACAATTCTGGCTATAGTAGGAACAAACAATGGATTAACTTGTACAAACACACATAGATTGTCACCACCTATGATTCAATTATCATTTTAGACTTTGTTTAGTAAATAAGAGAAGTAACAGAATTAATATCATGCTTGGTAGGAATTTCTCAAGGGCACAATTGGGAAAAATTAAAATTTTTAACTAAACGATAACCCCGTCGCCTCCCCCCAAAAATAGAACAAAAAGGAACATTATGGACCCAGATGGGTGCAATATTGTAGTGCTCTCTCTTCACTCTCTCATTTTCAACTGCGTGCATATTCACATAATCGTACACACCCTTTTTTACATGAGCGCACATGCATAAAACCGGTCAGTATTCAGTTCTGTGCAAGTTTGTGCATATAGCATTTTTGTTTCAACTAAACACAACAAGAGTATTATATCATCATCATCATCTTATTTAGCTCAATTGTTTATGCCCAGATCGTAGACAATCAAGACTATGCGCTTCTGATAGTGACAATGCTGATTGTAACAGGGGTAGCCAGAACCCTGGTATCGTACCTCTACGATCCATCAAGAAGGTACATGGTCCATAACCGAACCACCCTTCAGGATTCCCGCCGTCACAACATCGATCTCCGAATGCTAATCTGCATCCACAACGCCGACAATGTTCCCACCGTCATTAACCTCCTCGAAGCCTCCAACCCCACTAGCCAGACCCCCATCTCCGTCTTCGTCTTGAACCTCGTGGAGCTCAAAGGCCGCGCCTCCGCAATTCTCATCCCCAACTTACGCAAAGGCAAACTCTCCCAATCTTTCACTCATTCCAAGCCCATCGTCAACGCCTTCGCCTATTATGCCCAAGCCAATCACGGCCGTGTCTTTTTGCAGCACTTCACCGCCATCGCGCCCTACGCCAGCATGCACGACGATATTTGCATGCTCGCCATGGACAAAAACGTAACCATTATCATCGTCCCCTTTCACAAGCAGTGGGCCATCGATGGCTCAGTCGGAGCCATTTTCCCTTCCATTCGAACTGTAAACCAAAACGTGATCAACAAAGCCCCCTGCTCCGTCGGAGTCCTGGTTGACCGGATCCACATGACCGGCTGCTGGTCCATCTTCTCCGACCAGCACTTGTTCCGCATCGCGTTGCTCTTCCTCGGCGGTGCAGATGACCGGGAGGCGCTTGCCTATGGCAGCCGAATGGCCGACCATCCCCACGTTGCTCTCACCGTGGTGTTGATTCGGCCATGGGCAGCGCACAGCATTTTCACGACGACAACTAAGGATTGTCTCGACGTCGAATTGATGAAGGAGTTCAGGGCTAATTCGGTGGGGAAGAAGAGCATTGTTATCAAGGAAGAGACTGTAGAAGATGCGGAGGGTACAACGCAGGTGATCCGGTCATTGGAGGATAGTTTCGACCTGTTCATAGTGGGAAGACACCATGAAGCTAGTTTGCCACAAACATCAGGTCTTACAGAATGGTGGCATGGGTGCCCTGAGCTTGGAGCCATTGGAGACATGTTGGCTTCTTCCAATTTTCGGTTTTCAGTTTTGGTGGTGCAGCAGTAGGCGAGAGGAGCTGGTTTTCTGGACACTGGCTTAGTCAGGAGAATCGGTACCAACGATGACGATGTTGGTTTGGAGGTTCCTCAAGATTCCTCTGACACTGAAGAATACAATTTGAAGCCCATTAGATCAGACCATAAGTAGTAAAACTCTTTAATATACTAAACTACTGCATATATAATCCATAGAGAGATCAATAGCATGTGTGTTCTAGAGTGCTGTGTCAGAGCCTTTGGACTAAAAAGTCTTGTGGCTTTTTTTCAAAGGCTTTTTTTTTTGTCTTTTATAATTTTTTTATATGTTAGCTTAAATTTTTTACTTTTTTTAGTTCTTTGTGATGAGAGAATTTTAAAAGGTATGCTCGTTAATTAAGGCTAAATTTTAAAAAAATTCACTAAAAATGAAAAAAATTAGAAAGAAATAGCCAAAACACTTGCTAAGTTGGCTTTTTTTGTCTTATATGAAATTTTTTTTATGTTTTAATAAAAAAATTATTTTTTCGTTTTCTCATTATGAGAGAAATTTAAATAGCACACTCAATTAGGGTAATGCTAAATTTTTGTTACCAAAGATAAAAAAACTGCAGGAAAAAAAGTTAATCCAAACGCTAGCTAATTCAATGAAAAAATCTTCCTGCTGTGACACTCTAAATGGGGTTCGTTCACCTGAACTTGCACAATTTTATTGAAATCGTTTATTTTTCTAAACTCACACAATGAATAGGTAATTTGTGAAAAAACAAAATAGGTCAATCAAATATTATTAGTCACATGATTAGAGTATATTTATTTTACAATTTATTCACAACATTTAATAAGTTAATCAATTTTCAAAAGACAAATATACTCCGATCATATAAATAACTACGTTCTATTATTAATCTAATTTTTTTGCACCAATAACCTACTCAAGAAACTTAAAAAAGTAAACAATTCTGATGAAATTATAAACTTTCGTGTAAAAGCCCATTTAGAATTATATCACCACTGTGAGTTGTCACAGAGATTCTCAGATTCCCAAATTGTGGGATTCTAGATGAATCCTATTTGTAGTCAGATACCAAGTCACAAGTAAACTTACCGATTCCAAAATTTTATCAAACATAAGGATGGTAAGAAATACATAGCATTGCACATTTAGGGATTGCCATAAATAGGGATTTATATAATTTTAATTATTATAAAGAGAGTTAAATTAAATGAGTAAATAAGTAAATGTAAAAAAATATTGAGGGCACAGAAATAATCTTTGAGCGTAAAAACGGAATTTGTTTTAAAGCTCGGATTGTGTGTATCGAGTTTTTAAGATTTTTGGTCTCGCGATTGTACACTTTATAATTATAATAAATTATTTTTTTAATCCGTGAATATAAATAAATTGTGTCGAATTATGTATATTTTTACTAAATTTTTTTTTGAGTGTGTGCATAGTTGTGCTGCGGTTTGTGTTTAAAATCGAATCCTGAATCCACCCACGTCAGAAGATAATATATATTCCAATAAAAAAGATATTATCTATTTCAACTATCATCCACTAAAATATTCTTTCTTTGTTTTGTTTTTTCCTTTATTTCTGTCACTTAAAAAACTATTTACAAAAGAAAAACCCTCACTAGAAATTTCATGTGTTGTCACTAAAGAGGTTCGAAACATTTCCCAATCAACTCCAATTAACACATTCAAAAACTCTACAATAGAAGCATTCCTAAATTTTAACTTAGCAAAACTATCACCTAATAAGAACTTTATAGCAACTGAATTGGCTGATTACGAACTTTATAGTGATAAAAGAGAACCCTTTGGATGAGCATCCAATGGAGGTTGTTGGCCGAATACGCAACTGCCGACAATGTGTTTAATTATTTTTTCTAATCGAAGAGCGAGAGAGGCGAGAAGGAGCAAGGAAGAAAGATGGCAGAAAGAGAATACGAGGGAGAGAATAGTTGTTGCAAACTACATTTAGATAATGATAAAAATAAATAAATAAACAAATAACTATTAAACAGTGACTCAACAATTGTAGTCATTGTGGGTTTGGGTTGAAGTAAAGGAGCCTTTAATGGGAAAAAATAGAAAGTTGTTTACATTTTTTGAGTGCACATTATATAGCATTGTTGGCTATTTTTTTGATGTACCTAATGAGTTGGAACGGTTAGTTCCACCAATCAAGGATTAAGCACAGAAGCATTAGAGGTTGGACCCTCCCGCTTGTTCCTCCTGTCCAAGGCTTCAACGCGCCCTCTGAATCATGCTTCCAAACTTTAATTGCCAATTCTCTCTGTCTTTCCTTCCTTCCTTTCTTTCAGAAATCTTTTTCTGTTTACATGCCCTCTTGTTTTCCACTCGGAACCATCGCCGACGAACCATCAGCTCCCCCATGATTCGACAACAATGGGCATTCCAGTGCACAATGTCACTATGCCTATTCTGTGCGAGGTGCAAAATGGCTCAACGTCAAGAGGTATCTTCTACGGTGATAATCCTTTCCACCACCCCGCTCCGGTACTTTTTGCCCAGCTCTCTCTTTCTGCTCTGCTCAATGCCCTCTTACAGTATTTTCTCACTCCTTTTGGCAAAACAGTGTTCGTCTCTCAGATGCTCGTAAGTTCATTTCTAGATCGTTCAAGTTTCTTTTATTAAAAATAAAGGATTATAGGGATAGAGTACAGCGGATATGTCAAAACTACAATTCGTCAAAATGATCAAATATGGAAAGCCCAGATTTCATGCTCCAATTAAGCACCCTCAAGGTGCTTGACATAATGACTGACTGAAAACACCATAACATTAGCATGGGATTTCGCCCAAAAGCCGCTATAGGCTTTATTCTCTCTGTAACCTCCTCCCATGAAAGATTTACATTATTAAACGCAATGTGATTTCTTATTTTCTTCCACTCATGATGTTGTAGAGAAACCCAAATATTTTACTGGACTTAAATCCAAACCACCAATGCAACATTGTTTGTGCTGATTAAACAGGCGGGTGTGGCAGTAGGGCCGGAATTTCTTGGAAGAATCCGTTCATTCAGAGAGACGCTCTTCCCACTCAGTAGCCATTATGTGAGCGAGACATTTGGCTCCTTTGGACTAATGCTCTTCCTATTCCTGATAGGAGTAAAAATGGATCTAAGCGTCTTCAGGAAATCCGATAAGAGAGCCGTGGTCATAGGAATATGCAACTTCTTCATCCCCCTAGCGCTCAACCAAGCCTTGGCATTCCTTTTACTCCAATCGGTCCCCATGGACCCAGGTCTTCACCTTTCTCTACCTTGGATCGCATCATTTCAGTGCTTAAGCTCCTTCTACGTCATCTCCTGCCTCCTTACTGATCTGAAGCTCCTCAATTCGGAGCTCGGCCAGCTGGCCATGTCTGCATCAATGATCAGTGGTTCGTGCAGCTGGGCCTGGGCACTTATCCTCTTCATATCCAGGCAAAAGTCAACTGGCGGAACGAAGAAGTATCATACACTGATATCAATGGTTGTTTTGGTTGCCTCCATGGTTGCTTTCATTGTATACATCCTCCGTCCTTTGATGTTCTGGATGATTCGTCGAACGGGTGAAGATAAAATCATCAAAGAGAGCTATATCTTCGGCATCTTCATAATGCTGTTGGTGTGTTCAATATTCGGTGAGATTATAGGGCAGAATTTTTTGTTGGGGCCAATGTTACTGGGACTAGCGGTGCCAGAAGGACCTCCTTTGGGCACTGCCTTGGTTGAGAAGCTTGATTCTGTTGTTTCATATGTGCTATTGCCCTTGTACTTCGTTTTCACTGGTGCAAATTTAAATTTCTCGACGATACATATCAAGACCTTCGGAATTGTCGAGGTGTTGGGTATCTCTGGCTTCATGTGGAAAGTAATGGGAACCATGTTGCCTTCCATCTACTGCCAGATGCCTGTCAAGGAAGCAGTGTCATTAGCCCTCATCATGAGCATCCAAGGAATCACCGAGGTTCTAGCTATAGCAAGAGCACAACGGCTTCAGGTAATCAAATTAAAATGGATGGTTCAAATTAAGATGTTTGTGATGTGAGTCATATTCTAAATGAATATAGGCTCTTTATTTTGGATTATGATTTCTGACTAATTTTATAAAAAAATGTTTATGAACATGTAGTACTTACAATTTAAAATCCAGTTTCCAGATGCGCTTGTCTAATCAACAGTAACCAACATTTGTTTTTCTTTCTTTCTGGTGCAGTACATTGATACAGAATCATACAGTATCATGCTCATTTCCATTGTTGTGTTCGCTGCCGCCCTCGGGCCAATTGTGAAAATCCTCTACAAGCCAGCTAAGAAATACATTGCCCACAACCGGAGGACAATCCAGCATTCCAAACCCGGTTTCGAACTCCGTATTCTCGGATGCATCTTCCATGAAGATCACACCCCTTCCATCATTAGTCTTCTTGCGGCTTCCAACCCCACTCCCCATAACCCCATCTTCTTCTACCCCCTCCACCTAATCGAGCTATCTGGCAGAACTGCGCCTATTCTCGTGGCTCATCAAATCGGAAAAAAGACCGCATTTCCCGCAGAGTGTTCGGATCACATAATCAATGCTTTCAGATTATACGAAGCGCAGCACCAAGGTAAGGTAATGATGAACCCTTTCACTGCCATATCCTCTTACGCGACGATGCACGATGAGGTCTGCGCACTCTCGCTAGACAAGAAGGTTTCCATGGTGGTCTTGCCTTTTCACAAGTGTAGGACTGCCGACGTAACGGAAGAAGAGTCATCCAACGCTGTCAGAGCCGTGAACCGCAACATCCTCAGAATGGCGCCATGCTCCGTGGCGATCTTCGTCGATCGCGGCACCATGAGCAAAATCAGCAGCGTTCATATGATGAACAGCACCACGTCATACAGCATCGGAGTCATCTTCCTGGGCGGGAAAGACGATCGGGAAGCGCTGGCGTACGCCAACCAGATGGCAAAACGCCCGAATTTCAGCCTCACAGTGGTTCGTTTAATCGAGTACTCGATCAAGAAATACAAGATCACGGCGGACATGGAGCGGGATTTCGAGTTGATGAACGACTTTCGGTTCCACAACGCGAAGAACGAGCGGTGCGTTTACAAAGAGGAGGTGGTGAACGACAGCGTGGGGGTGATCAGCGTGATCCGGACGGTGGAGAATTCGTTCGACCTAATCTTGGTGGGAAGACGGCAAAACAGTTATTCGGAATTGCTGAGGGGTCTGACGGAATGGAACGAGTTTCCGGAGCTGGGTTTCATCGGAGACATGCTGTCGTCTACCGACTCCAGTTGCGGGGCGTCGGTGTTGGTGGTGCAACAGCAGGCGTTTCAAGGCGGAGACGTGATGGATAGGCAGGATAGCCCTATATATAATACAGTTGTGGATATGCGCTGGGACACTGCGAAACTGTGACCAGAGCCTCATTAGCTCCAATCTCTAATGAATTGAGTTAAAACAGAGTATCAGTACGTACTAGTGTTAGCTTTGCAAGTGTTCGTATGATGCATACACACTTGTGACTAGGCAAAAAATGAAGGTTCGCCCCGGAATGACAGATGGAATATTAGATTTGTGAAGTTGGTATAGATGGAGATTTTAGTAATAAGCCGCTTCTTTCGTATTAAAGAAAAAAAAAGGCATAATACATATTATGCATTATTTTTTAAAGGAATACCCAGCTTATTGGGTGGTGTATAAGGGGTAAAAATGTATAAATATTTGTATAAATTGCATTGGTTGGTATTTATAAAAGCTGCAAATCTCACTTTTAAAAATGTATTAATATTAATTTTTTTTTGTCTCTATTACACTATTATTCACTAGCCAATATGAGTAGTTAGCATGTACACTTTTATAAATCATAAATTAATTTTTTTGAAAATGATGTAGTTAACTGTTTGTTGGATAAATATGATTAGGTTCATGTTTTATGAGCACTAGGTGGCCTTGTTTGGGTAAAATTGCAAAATTTTACTTTTTTTGCTTTTTGAATTTTTTCATCTTTTGATTAAAATTTTTTACTTTTTCAAATTGTTTCGATAAAATAAATCAAAAAAATCATAAAAAAAAAGTTTGATGAAAAAATGGAAAAAGTTCTCTAACAATTGCACCTGGGTTTTGAGTTACTAACTTTTATGACTAAATTAAATATTATTACCATCACCTGAACATTTCAACTACGTAGGTAAATTTCTGTGGGCATACCATAATACATGGTAACGTATTTAAACTAAATAAGTATTGTAACCCACAACCATTTTGCATCTAAGGAACCTCTTAAATGTCAATCTCATGTTCCCATTCTACTATTATATACGGAATAGTTCAAAGCCCTAAGCTAGGTTTAAGGGATCCTGAGCTAACATTCTTGTGGAAAATATACCCCTTTCATTTAGAGAAAGTGAAAATAAACAAAGAAAACAATTCTGAACCTTAATTTGTTGTTGATCGTTATGACGAGTTCTCTTCTTTTGAGCTTTTGAGTTCTGAAAATAGAGATCACACGCTTTTGCAATAGGTAAGAAATTCACAAGCACCTATCATTTTGTAAGCGAGACGTACAGAGGGGTTTCTTAAAACCCATTCGTCTCATGAAGTTTATATCAGAGATTTACACTTGATATAAACCCAATGAAGACAACATTAAGCTTTGTGTTATCCTTTTTGGAACATTAAACTCAAACCAATACAGAAACCCACGAAGAGAACAAATCCCCCAACATCAACAAAAAATACCATATCTAACCCCCTACTCCTACCCCACAAAAAACATACCCCAACACAAAATAAACATTAGAACCTCTAATTATGGCGCTAAAGGAGAAAACTAACATCGAAAAAAACAACCCCCTAAGATACATCCCTTGGAGCAAGGCATCTCTCCCAGTAATTAAGATGCCAGAAAACTACTATAAAAAAAAACAATCCTCTAAGATACACCCCTAGAGCAAGGCATCTTTTCCGGTAGTTAAGGAATCTTTTAATTTTTACCAACTCGAGTTTCAATCTTCACTCTCTCATCCCTGAAAAAATAAAAAATAAAAAATACACACTCTAATTTACACCCCGATGTGTGTGTATACATAATAATGTATAAATGAAGAGTTTGAAAGATATCCAATTTGCAATCTCACACAAATAACAGATCTTATAAATTGGTAAACCCTAACTTTAATTTCACCCAAACAAATTCTGCATCAAAACCAACAAAACCCTTAAAATTCTAAAAAGTAAAGAAAGGGAAAATCAAATCCCTTACAGTATTTAAAAGAGATGGCTGAATCAACTGACCTATGTTGCAAACGGTGGTGGTTTATGAGCTTCAGTTTGAGAGTGCGAGCGAGAGTCAGTCGATGGAAGACGACGAAGACACTTTAGTCTGAGAGAGAGAGAGAGAGAGAGATGAGCTGTGAACGAGGGAGAGGAACAGTGGCTTATGGTTTTTGCCATCTTATGATTATGATCCTTCATTACCACGAACACAAGATTCCAATGGGATGGCATTATTGGAATTCAAATCATAAAATATCACAAACTCCTTGATCGTACAATTGGAATGTGGAAATCTTTCGTCTGTTCTACAGTTCTACTACAAACTACAGTTCTACTACAAACTACATACGAAGGTTTGTGATTCATATATATTGTCGCTGTTTTGGTGGTTTATTTATTTGTTTATTTATTTATTAATAAAAAATTTAAATTTTATTTTAGTTATTTTATTTATTTATTTATTTACTTATTTAGTAATTTAAATAAATTTATGTTTATTTACTTATTTATTTATTTACTTATTTAAATGAATTTATTTAACTTATAAACTAGCTTATTTATTTATTTAGCTACTTAAATTTACTTATTTACTTATTTAACTATTCAAACGAATTTATTTATTTATTTTTTAATTTTTAACTTATTTAATTATCTAAACAACATAATTTATTTTTTAATTTATAAATAAATAAATAAATAAATAATTTTGCCCTTATATACATAAGTGAACACTTATGATGTGAACACATTTTAATGTACTCTCCCAATTTTTTAGTTTTAAAAACATAAAACTTCTCACATCTCACATCTCACATCTCACGTTTGTTTGTCTTCTCATTACCCGATTTGTTCTTACTTTCCCTTCTTTTTTTTTTTTGTTTACATTAATAGCTTGAGGGGACGATTGAAATGTATGACCGCCCGCAGGGAAGAAAAAAAAAAGGGGGGCAGCAAAAGGGTATAAAGAAGGAGAAAATCGACTTTTTGCAAGGGTTGAAAAATGGTACCTTTCATCAAACCGTTGCCTCTTCTTCCTTTTTTTTTCTTTTTTTTTTAAAAGTAAATAAATGATTAATATATCTAAAAAAAAAAGATATTACAATATAGATTAGAAATTCAACCTAATTAAAAAAACAACACAACCCGAGAGACTAAGAAAAAACTAAAAAAAAAATACAATAATTCACACATATCCAAATAGACAAACCAAAAAATATGCATGATTGTGTAGAATTTGAACAAATAGTAGGCAACTTTTACCAAATTTAATTTCGGTATAAAGTCAAATTTGTAATTATTTTGTTTAAAGTCACAAAAAAACTAATTTGTCAAATTACAATTTCTTCTCTTTACACATCCGACTTATTAAAATCATGTTCTAATACAACAGAATTTTAATTTATTTAGCTTAACGTCAACTTTAAAAATAGAAAATTTTAAGTCAATTAAATTAGTAAAAGAAACGAATTGTTTATCATATATGGGGTAGGGTGAAGAAGGAATCCAATCAATCCAATGTACACGTGAGTACTAGTTGAAGGGACGTGCATGCCAGCTTGTTAATTAGTTTGCATTTTTTATTTTGGTGTTAGCTTGGAAATGTAGAGGTCGCTATTTGAGAAGATTGGATTTTTGGTCTAAACATTAAGCAATTAATTATAGCCATGTTTTGGAGGTTTCTCCTCCGTACAACACCTACCTACCCTCTCACTTTCCCTCTCTTTCTTCTACAATAATTATACCGAGTAAAATGAATTATTGATCTAATAATTTAAATAATTAATTCAATAACACGAATTAAAATATTTAAATTAAATTATTAATAGTAGCCTATAAGATTTTTATACATTAAATTTAATTTTTATCTTTTATCAATTTGAGATAGTATTGTTCGAAAAATTTCAGAATAGTCATAAACAAACTACAAAGAAACAGATTTTACGTAGTTCGGTAATTTACCTACGTCTACGAGTAATATAATTTAATATATGAAAAAACGATTATAAATCACTCAGCTTTCATAAATTTTTCTCTCAAACAACTTGTACACAAATAATCTGATACTACATTCATATTTATAAGAGAGAAAAGAGATATAATCTAATCATAATTGTACTAGTCGAGTTCAAAACTAATTAAACAACTATAAATTTATATTATTTAGAACTCTTCAAATTTAATAACCATGATAATTAGACTAAAAGACTACACTAACCCAAATTAAATTTGAGCCAAAATTCTTAACAGATAGGATATCACAATAATGAGTGGTCATTTTGTTGTAAATAATATTTAAATACACATAAAAAAGCAATAATTAACTATAAGTATTTTTAAACAAATTCTCAGCTCTTTGTAAGTATGGGAGTTGTACCAAAAAAAAGAAGAAGATAATATATGAATATAAATAATTGAGACTATTTTATGTGGTCATGATTTATTTAAAGGGTAAATTATACTGACGCTCCTGAGATTTTTGACAAAAATAAAAATTTTTCATGTAGTTTCAAAAATTGCACTAACACCCCCTCATGTTTGATTTTAAGATCAAAAAGACCCCAATCGATACAATTTCAGTTCAATTTAACGGAAACCACTGTCCTACTCCAAAATCGCCCTCAAAATCATCGTCTACCCCAAAACCACCACCCCAAAACCACCAGCCCCCTCCCCCAAAATCACCACCAT
>JAOTRH010000006.1:8154717-8165210 GCA_034768845.1 Heliamphora exappendiculata | reverse complement strand
AACCGAATCCTGTCTATACAAATTCTGTCCAGGATTTGATTTTTCAATTCAAGAATGCCGTCGATGAAGAGCAGTAGCCAGTTGTTCACGATCAGGCTCGTAACCTCCTATTACTTATCGTGAATAGTATATGTATAGCCAGGAACTATAGAATTTTAATTCAGGAATTATTATTATAAATTTTTAGAAAAGTATATATTAAATTTTTTAGTTTAGGAGAGAATAATTGTTTTTATAAGATTTTAGGAAGGTATGTATTAAATTTTTTAAATATTTTTAGATGGATGAACCAATATAATTATAAAATATTTTAAACTAATATTACTATAATTGTAAGATTTTTCAAAATTTTGGAGAGTCAGTCGCCCTCATCTACCGCTCCTTGAGTCCATCTATGTGTATAGCATAAGGAATGAAAACTACTCAACTGCCGGCAATGTGAGTATTTTTTGAAACATCAATTGCTGCTGTAGGTAATTTTATTACAATTTTAACCCGTAACCGTTTGAAAGAAAACCTAAAAATATTAGAATTATAAAATTAGTTTTGGGATAATTTGGACAAGTAAAAAGGTTTTATCAAACTATAGTGTTATCTTATTATATTAGTATAAAAAGAACGGCAATGAGGCAGCAGGGCGGATTTAGAGTTTTGTTTTTATTTTTTATTTTATGATAAAAGTGATGAAAGCATATACATATAAAAATATAATTAATAATTAATAATTAATAATTAATAAATTATAGTAATAATATTAATGAGATTTATATATAATATGATAAATATAATAATAATTGATAAACAATTAGAATTAAAATGATGAAAGATAAAAAAAATAGAGAATAAATTGATATATAAATATAATATTTTTATATTTTAATAATACTATATTTAAAAAAACTAAACTTTATATAAATATTTAAAAATAAAATTATATTTAATTTATATAATTATGGATGAAACAGGAAAATTTAGGATGAAAAAAATAAATACCATTTTGACTTCACTTATTATTAAGGATGAAAAAACCCATAAAATTTAAGCAGGAGAAATTATCATCCTTCTTATATATTTCTCCTATATTGACATAAATGGAGGTAGAGGGCCAAAATTATGTAAGACTTAGTTTTTATTATTTTTCAAATTTGTTAAAAAAATATTAAGATGATTTTTTTTTTCTGTTACAAGTTATAACTATTTTTTTCTATTACAGTTATAAGTTATAATTTTTATAAAATACTTACAATTTCTACTACAAACTATAATTTGTAAGTTACTAGTTTCAATAATACCAAACACCCTCTAAGCTGTCAGAAAAAATAAATAGAAATTAATCAAAAAATAAAAATAATAAAAATAATAAACAAAAAAATTAAAATTTTAAAGCAATATGTAGCTGAAAGAAATTATTAATTTTAGATCTAAGCATAAGTTATTTTTGTGGTTAACATATCTGATAAATTATAGGATTTAGCAGAAGAGCTTTTTTAAAGTAGAGGGCTTAAAAAAAACAACCCATATAAACAACAGTTGTTTTTTCAATTTATTTATATTCGCGGAAAGGCTGTACATAGATCCATTTCGATCAGATTATAAATATCAGATTGATTAATTTTGAGAATCAAACCAATTCAAATAACAAAAAAAATAAACAAATCAATCACAAAGTTCCATTTTATTTAATTGAATCAATCAAATATAACAGAAATTATCTACGTCGGACTAGTTGGTTCGTTTGAATCTTTATTTTTTCTACTTTTGTAATAAATTTTTGGCTTTTTTCGTAGTTTGGTCCTCTTTTCTGCAAATTTTGAGAAGCAAAAAGTTTTTAGACTTTTTTTAGTAGTTTGGTCCTATTTTTCTCAAATTTTGAGATGCAAAAAGTTGACTTTTTTTAGCCGTTTGGTTATGTTTGTTATAAATTTTGAAAGAAAATGCTAACCATCGTCTGATAAATAATGATAAATAACAATTTAACTCTAAGTACTTAAAATTTAAACTTTACAATTCAACTCTTGTTATTATTCATCGTCCAAGGTTAACATGATTAAATTTTGAGAATTAAAAAGTTAGGCTATAATGGATAACACAAAGGCAAAAAAATTTGTTTGGATTATCCAATAAAAATAAGTAATTTGACAATATTTTTTTGTTACTTTAAGCCAAATTACAAAACCGACTCTAAGTCGGCTACCAAACATAAAATAATTTTTTGTCTTAATTCAATACTACACACTTCAACAACCAAAAGCATATTTTTTATCAAATCTTTTTTAAAAATTAACTTACCCTGAAGATCTATTGAAATCAATTTTTATAAAAGAATTGGATGCTCTAACCATGTTAAATAGATTTTTAGCCATTTTAGCTAGCCAAAAACCATTAACAAAAAAAAGAACTTAAGTACCCTCAATAGAGACTGGCTACTTCGGCTTCAAGCAAAATAACTTAACAAATATGTTAAGAGTCACACGTGTAATATGTACACACACACAAGTGCATTCTCTTCTATAATATCAAAAGAAAAAGAAATTAAAGAAGAAAATAAAAGCCTAGGTTATGTTTGGAATCGCTTTTCTCGTGGGTTTTTTTAGCTTTTTTCCATTTTTTCTTAACTTTTTTATTATTTTGGTCAAGATGTTTTATTTTTTTGATTCATAATAATAAAATAAATTTAAAAGTATAATCATTTTAGCTAAAAATGAAAAAAAACTCACTAAAAACAAAAAAAAAACCCTTAAAAGCCACTGTAAGGCATTTTAAAGCCTTTTTTGGCTTATATGAACTTTTTTTATTTTTTGATTATTTTTTTTACTTTTCTGATTTTTTATAAAATATCTAAAAAGTATCATCGTTTGAACTAACGTAATTTTTTTTTTACGAAAGGCGACAAAAAACCATATAAAAAAGTCTTTAAAAAACTATTCCAGACATATCCTTAGTATGGATACTCACATATGCATAGTTAAGAAACACAAAAATCCACTATCATTTTACAATTTAAAACCAAAAATATAAATATATATATATATATATATAAAGACTTCAAAGAAAATTGAAATAGTAATCAACCTATCATTTGAGAGAAACCAGCATAAAAATAAACTATCATTTGATATGTGCATAAAATTATTAGATTAAATCGATTTAAAGATCTGATACACCCCCTTTGCCTTGAATTCAACCAAATCTTAATGCTTGCTTCAATCTAGCACCCTTGTTCAAAACCACCAACACTAATTAATTTCATGGAACTGCAGATACCGCGGGGGGGTGGGGGGGGAAAGAAAGAGTTGAACAAACATCCAAAGAAAGGTTGAATTGAATTGCATATCTTGGTTCAACTACAAAAACCAAAATCTCAAATCCTGCAGATTCCACCAATTTTGATTTTGAACGAAATGGAAAGTAAATAAACAAATGGTTTGTCAAATTGTAGATGGGAAATTTGATTTATAGGTTTGATTTTGAATGCATTAGAGTTTGACAGAGAATAATGCAATTCATGATTTGCTCTAACAGAACAGTGGCATGCAAATACTAAGCAGGCAGCTGAAGTAATCATGCCCAAATAATTCCATTGTTCTCCCATTTATTCCCAAAAACTAGATCAAAATTGCAGAATCCAATTTCTGAAATGACCGAGGAAAAATGGTAGGAAGAACTTTACAACTATAAACGTAGTTTAAAAAAACTCTAAAAAGTACAACCGACAGAAGGTGGGGTGAAATTTGAAAGGCTAACATATTCTCTCTTTATCTTTATTTTTATGATGAATGTGTTGCTATTTCTAATAGTTCACACTTACACACAAAATATAAAGAGAAGAGAAAGGAAAGGCTAACAATATTAATTTACAGTCAACACAGTTTAATCATTACCTTTCACATATCGATTAGTATCCTCCACAACCTTTGCCCACTCATTTCCGATTTTCTCCGTATATGCTACCTGGTGTTCATAAGAAAGCCCAAAAACATTAGACAGGACATGAACATAGAATATTAAGTGGCAAGAGTAATTAAAGATTAAAGATGAACCGTTGCAACCAGTGAATAAAATATCGGTAGAAAATGACCATATCCATCTGCGGATATATCACGACCTCTTATCCCTTTCACAATTCTTGTAACAGTGATGGATATTAATGGCAAGTGATTGAATTTCTAAATGAAATTTTGGTAAACTATTATTCGTACATTATTATGTTATGATGGAACATAAAAAGCAAGAATAAGCAACAGATCAATCACACAGTACGCAAAAGGATTCACGTGGTTCGGCTTGTAAGCCTATGTCCACTGGTAAAGATCAGCACATCAATATGAAGAAGGAGAATACGAAAGAGCCGGCAATATCCGTTACTCCTACACAACCACACCAGAGGCAGCAAATCCCCTTTACATAGAAAACCCTAAAATGAACTGGGTCAAATAATATACCCGATATAATGAAACGGGTCAGAATCTCATTAATTGGGTCAAGCAGGTCCTAAACGAGCCATAGAGCAAAACGAGTTGGATTCAAAGTACCAAACATAACATATTACACCGCTTAAAATTAAGATATTACGCTGATAAGATTGTGGCAACTGGAGAAGGAAAAGCTCATGTGTTTGACTATAAATATTATAAGAAGAATGTAATGCGAACCGTCGTGATGTGTACGTGTCGAAATAGTTGAGTGTGAATCTAGGAACATATGAATGTTCTCTTTAAAGTTTTTTCCAACTAGTGTGCTAGCATTCATTCATTAAAGGGAACATTAGAAGGGAAAACCCTAACAATTTGCAGTGTTTTAAGAAAATCCATATCCAATGATCCAAGGAGTGGAGACACAATATGACATAAAACATCTCTTTTCATAACTTTGACTACAACAAATAAAGGTGTGCTTGTTCTTTAAAGATAAATCCTAATGAGAGTTTTACAAGGTTTTTTGGTTTTTTTCTTTTTCGGGACCTTCATAAGACAAAAAGCATACAAAGATATATAGATCACTATTTATTCCGTGCCTTTATTTCCCATGATAGGAATAGCAAACCACGAGCTATGGAATTTGGGTACGAGTCTTTTGTCAAAATGGAATGACCTTACTTTTTCTTTTTCAAGTCACTATTTCTATTTATTAGTAGGATAATTATACATAGCCCGTGTGTCCATGCACAAGGTTTTAAAATACATATTCTTGAGGAATAGCATTTGATTCCGAACTCTAGTTTTATGAATTTCCACTCTCCCAAACTCCTAACAATCCCACTTCATGTCTTCCGTAAAGAACTTCAATTTGTTAGCTAACGTTAAACTTGTTCGACCATCAACTTAGTAGTAGCTCCACTACTTCTATACGTTGTGCCCGAATGCCTCAATCCTATGATCGAGGACAATAATGAACAAGTCCTCAGAAATCTGCACCTAAAAAACCTTAAGGAATCAGCACCTATGCGCGGATTGGAATCCACACAAATTCTAAAAGAAATAATTATTTCATGACTCAAATTAGTAATTCGCATTACAAGCTTAAGAGCCTTTAAATAGATTCTTGAGCTAATAAAAGGATCAATATAAAGAAAGATTATCCAATCTAAATAAAACTACCAAATTAAAACCCAAAAATAGAATAATAAATAAATAAAGAATGCACAATTCAAATATCTCACGGTGATCTTTTATATTCCCAATCATTTCTCCTGTGCTGAGAGGAGAGGAACTCGACTCCGACTAGTTAGAATTGTGAACCTTTAGTGATTGAACCGTGCTCTGTGAAGGAAATTCAAGGATATTACAAAAATAACTGTTGATGTGACTGGAGAGGCAATCACATATGTCTGAATACTTGGTTATATAAAATGCTCAAATGTGTCTATGGAAGAAAATGCATTCTCCACAAGAAAATTGACCTTAGTACCCATATTCAATGAAAATTCAAATAAACTTGCATGAAGATCAAATTTATGGGCAAAACAAATAAAAAAAGAAGTTTGGCCAGATGGGGAGACAACCGAATGGGATTGGATTGATTACATATCAATGTCAACTAATGTAGGAAAAAGATCCAAGAGACAAGGGAATAAAGCATAGACTAGAATTGTCACAAAAGGAGTTCATCTGAGAAGGAATTATCATTTGGGAAGAATTCATCTTCTTGACAGTTCAACTCAGCATGATTTTCAAGAGATAAATTCGCTAAGTACCTCTTCTTAACAATTGTTTAACACATTAGTGACATCTTATAAGTCCATTATTTTTACTAAAGGACAAATAGGAACATCCGTAACCATTGAACTTTTCTTTTCCTAGTCTCTTTTTCCAATTTAATTTGGGACAAAAGGAAAACAATTTTCTTAAATAGCACCTGAGAAGATGACATGGTGACAGTTCTCTATCTTTAGTTTTAGACTTTAGAGACTTGAGCAAAATAAGTTTACCATTATATCAAATGTGGTAACAACTTTTTGGTCTTTTGATTGCGTTCACATCACACATCCAAGGACGACCAAAAAAACCAAAGCCAACATTTATGGGTAGGACATATTAATAAAGAAAATTTTCAAATACAAATCGCCCCTATTGACTTGCACTAAACATCTCGTTGGGACAAAAAAGGTAGAATTATTATCACAGGTTACTTTATAAGGTTGCGGATGTGGTTCAATATCAAGTTTTCCTTTTTGAATACAGGACTTGGAAATGACATTTATAGAAAGGTTATCTTCGATAGGAATTTTGCAAAATTTTTCTCCACAATATGCCGATGTATAGAAATTACTAGTAACTTGGTTAGGAACAATAATTGAGTGGGGTGCTTAGGGAAAGTAGAGTGAAATCCTTGAATGGAACGCCTGAGATACTGAACCTATCCTGAGACCTATTGTGTGATGGAACGGATTGAAAAATATTTTCCTTGTCGCATCTATGATAGTTATCAAGAGGAGGAGTCCATGGGTGGTCATAGTATGATCATAGGAAGAGGATCTCCTAGTCCTATGATGGAAAAAGACTTAATATGAATCACAGTAACTCATATTGACTCAAAAAAACATAGACTTGTTTTTTTTTTCTTTTATTTTTCTACCTTTCTTTCTTTGCAATGATACAATGCAAGAAAATAAAAGCACAAAAGTATGGACCTTTCGCTAATTTTACATATTCCCCAAATAATATAAATACTAAATGCCATTTTGTTAATGGAGAATAAGTATCATTTATGAGGTTGAATTAAATCACCAAGCATCTGTGTAGTTGCTCCTATGCATGAGAGAAGAAAAATACCAAAGTGAATATCCAAGTTTTATGATTTATGGCTTCTCCAAGGAATTTTTTTTTCTAGAATGTAATATATATATTTTTTTTTATGGCTGCTCTTCAGGTCTTTCATCGGTTGGGTACTCAGTCAGGCCACGGGTCGACCCAGGTTGCCTGGAATTTTTATAGCTACAAATTTGGGTCGTTGGGTGCAACTTCGAGTCAAAATTGAGTTATCGTTAGTCCTGGTTCAATGCACCTAATCTCGTTGCTCTTTGTTGCTACTCCTACTTCATGTCAAGATGACCACGACGGTTGTGAGGGTGTTGGGTCATCTGGTGAGGTGGAGGTTTTTGGCACTGGTGAGTTTTTTATAGGCACTAAGGAGGTTTTTATGGGCACTGGTGATCATCTGGTGGTCTTTTGGTTCGGGAAGTTGCTGAATCTGACGGAGTGATGGTGAGAGATAGTGCTTTAGTATTATAAAATTAGGGTTACGGTAATGGTGATTGTGATGGTGATGTGATCTCTGCATGTAGTCACAATGGTAATAGTGGTTGTGATGAGGACCGGAGATGGTGTAGATGGCACAGATTGTCATATTGGAGTCTGAGCTGGTGTTGGGAGTAGCGATAAAAGTCATTGGGAGGGGCAAAGGAAGTTGCCGGTACTGGGGTTGCCAAAGTAGTGATGTTGGCACTAGGTCTTCGTCTTTTCGTCTTACGATGGCAACGAAGGTGCAGCAAGTAGGTTTCAGGCTTGGGAGAAGATGATATATCTTTTTTTTTTCTAACTCTTCTTTTTCACTATATTAGGGGGCAAAATATAAAAACAAAACAGAAAACGCTATAATTTGGGATCGTTTGTTCTGATACCAAGTTAATGCAAGATAATTAGGAACAAGCTCTTAGTAATCCACATCTAAGCAATCTTAGAAATCTTTAGCGAAGGGTAAACTAGAATTCACGCTAATTGTAAAGGAAATCATAATTTTACTCACTCAATTAATAATTCAAATTACAAGATTAAGAGTATTTAAATAGACTCTTGATATAACAATAGGATAAATATGAAAAAAATACAATCTTATCATATCTAAATAAGCCTATCAAAAACAAATCTACTAAAGTAAATGCTAACATGATAAATCCTAGAATAATCAATAATTACTAAATATTTGAATAAATAAATATTACACAATTTATATATCCTCCAGCATCAAACAAAAATAAACTGTAATGTGATGCTTTCTATTCCCCATCATCTTGTGTAACCCCACATTCCCAAATAGAAATGAAGATCTCCCCTCTAATACCTCCGCACAAACAACCAAAAAGACGATAACTTAACAAAGCCTGAAAGACTCTCCCAATCTGCCAAAAAAGATGATGGGGAAATGCATAACTCGGCCCAACCCGGTCTAAGCCCAATAGAGGGCATAACTTCAAGACACGCCCTGGCATGGAACCATGACTCAACGGGCTGGGTTAAGCTGATCAGCCGGTGTAACTGATCAGCGTAACTGACCAGCAGTGACCAGTCATGGCACCACGAGTATGGCACCGCACGTAGGATATTTAGAGGATCTCTCGAGATTCGGGCATAACGGCATTCACGTGGCCTGTTGGCCACGTGTCGCTTGTACCGTATAAAAGAACCTCAAACGGATAAGGAAGGTACGCTCTTTTAGAATGATTCAGTAATGATTTCTCTTTACCTTGGAGCTCACTCTATCAGAAACCTAACTTAACCGTCGGAGAGGTCGTGCCGGAATCCCCTCCGGCACCCCCTCTAATGGCTGTCTATTTGTTTCAGGTCCCTGGAGCATTGTGAAGATCCATCCTTAGGTTGAGCACCAACAACGTAACAAAACCTAGAAGACTCCCAATCTGCCAAAATAAGGAACATAACAACGTTTGACATAGACGGCAATCCTGATTACTAGACCATGTAAGAAATTCCCTTCCAACAGAAGATCCATCAACCCTCTTCAATTTAATTACATACTAGACATGAACATTATATCTATCTTGCAATTGTTTCACACTCACATTGGGAAATTATATAAAACAATAGTGGGCTTCACAAAATTCGTCGAAGGACCATAAATTCTATCATCTCTCAACAGAATTGACTTCAACAGCATATTTCAGTATCCTCATAAAAAATGTCATACCTAGAATACAAGGCTCCCGGCATCCCACTCACATCAAGGTCAGGGAAATGTGATGTGCAGGAATAGGTAGGAAGCCTTCTCCTACTTTTTTTGTGAAGGTGATCTCAGTTCTTTAAGGTCAAAATATACTCTACCAAGCTTAAAGTTAAGCTATCAAGATAAAATGCAGTTTAAACATCAAAGTTACAGCTAGGCACCTCATTTAATAATCAACTGCCAACTAGTTTCTAGATTCTGATCTTAGCTTATGCCTACACATACCAGCAGTAGTTCATTTTTCTGGCATACATATACCATCAGCCATTCCTTAGGCTACAGTTACGACTTGACACTTTCCCTATATATGCAGCATAATTGAGGGAAATGCATTCCGGTGCTAGAAACCGAATACTATTTAATTACAATAATATCTTTCCTATTAACCATAGAAACACAATATTAGCCACAGGATTTCAAGCATACCAACCCTAAACCATAGCTTGAATCTGGTAATTTTAATCGGATCACCCCATGCTTAGAGAGAAAACCACAGTTTGAGGAGAGTACACACGATGAAGTATCAGCCAACATGAGATTAGTGTTGTAAACATTATTAACAGAATATGGAATGCAAAACCTCCAATAGCTGGGTTAAATTCTACTCTTGTAAAGTTTGCACATGTATGTCCATCAAGCCAAGTAAACGCAGATTTACAACAATTATTGTTTACATAGAGAACTATTATATCACTGAACTCTCAAAAGTAATGCTCCTTGGATACTTGGATAGTTCCAACCATCTAATAAAGCCCAGACCAGAAAGTACCTGATTAATCACAAATCCCTTCAACATATTTACAAAGTCATCCTTCCTTTCTCTATCAAGCCTCTCGATTTCACTCCTATTATTTTCCTGCAGGTACACAAAACCGCCCAAGTTAATGGTGCAAATACTTGATAAATGTTGACCCGGAAGCATATATGCACGGATAGCATAACTATTACAAAGAATCAAAATGAATGTTTCTAACATATCTTAAAATCAACTAATACAATTATGTAGCACCTTCATATAACAGCATCCAAATGTTTTT